>SJYC01017248.1:0-38886 GCA_006408675.1 Madoqua kirkii
TTAGGACGAAGGTGAAGAAATTTATGTTACAAAGACCATCAAAGTACAATGAAAGTTTTGGCTTTCATACAAGATTTTAATTTGTTTTGTAGATTCTTCTTTGTAATTAGATTTAAGGTTAGATTATCTCGTGTGACTCTTTTATAAAAACAGAGGTTTTAGCCAAGCACTGACACGCAAAACAAAAACAAAAAATGTTTTCCTTCAGGGACTAGCCTAGTTATAGTTTTAGTTGGAAGCTCAGTAATGCATCTATACATCCATGGTAATTAAATCTAACTACTAACAAACTTAAAGTTAAATTTTAATGATCTTTTATAGCTAGGCAGTAAATAATAGGTAAATGAGTCATGGATACAGACCTTAGTTTGTAGAAAATGTGAAAAAAAAACCCAAACCAGTACTGATTGATATACTGTAAAAGGAAAGAGGCTGTGGAGATCTGTGTTCTAAATTTACCTCTGCCACCATAAGTAAAACTCTTTTCTGTGCCTGGTTTAACTTAATTCCTTTAACTCTACAAAGTAAGAAAGACAGATACTATTATCCTCACTATACAGATGAAGAAACTGAGGCTCCTAAAGGCTAAAATATATGACCAAAATCATGCAGTTTGTAAGCAATAGAGGTAGGGTACAGATGCAGCCCTTCAGACACAATTCTGTATAGGCAGACATCATGCCTACCACCTCTGCTGCTGCTGCTGCTAAGTCACTTCAGTCGTGTCCGACTCTGTGCGACCCCATAGACGGCAGCCCACCAGGCTCCTCTGTCCCTGGGATTCTTCAGGCGAGAACACTGGAGTGGGTTGCCATTTCCTTCTCCAATGCATGAAAATGAAAAGTCAAAGTGAAGCTGCTCAGTCATGTCCGACTCTTAGCGACCCCATGGACTGCAGCCTACCAGCTCCTCCGTCCATGGGATTTTCCAGGCAAGAGTACTGGAGTGGGGTGCCATTGCCTTCTCCATACCACCTCTAAATGTCCGATATAATAAAGTTGTGTTTAGTCATCACTCAATTACAACCAGACTTTTAAAATACTTTAAACACCATTCAGCAAGCACAACATGTTCTCTAGCCTGCAGGACTAAATGCTTTTATGATTCCACTGTAGGAGGATCCAATTAAGTGCTAAGTTAATAGCCAACTTTATAGCCCAACTAATAGAAAAGCCACATTACACTGGCTCCTTCTTGTCAGACCAGCCACTTTTAAGACTTTCTGCTGACTTATATCCCCTGATATTTATTGGAATGTCTAGGTTACTGTTAAAAAAAAGAAAAACAAACAAACAAAACACTGCCCATTGCTTTGTTATGTGTTAAGTCACAATTGTAGGCAGAACATTTGTAAGTAAACAATACAGAGTATTCAGCCAGTTCAAGAAATAATGCTAGCTGTGTGTTACCAAACTCTTTCCCCAGATACCTGTCGCCAGGCATTTGGTAAATCCTAATAAGCCATTTCAGTCTGGTTTCTTCTTGAAGTCAAGCCAGATATTACATGTACATAGCATGCTTTCATATTTTTCAAAGGGCTTTCGTGTTCATTATTTTATTTTATCCCAATATGACAGTAACGTGTAGGTTGAAGTTATTCTCTGTGGTCTCCCAAAAGAGCTATTTATTTAGTCTCGGATTTTCTGTCTGTTTTTAACCCACCATAACACTCCAAGTGTTAAAGAATGAATAGAGCATGAGGGTCACAAAACTTTTTTGAAGATAATAGAATGAAGAATAGGAGTGTTCTGTAAGCCCACCTTAAGTTGGCAGGGCTTGAAACTAAGGAAGTAACAATAACAAAATAGAGCAACAAATGTTTCAAAAGTTATGAATTAATCTAAAAAAATATAACCTAGGTTCAGTCATTAAATTTTTAAATTGAAAGGATAAAGTTGGTAGGAACTTGCAAAAATACTTTTGTATCAGAAATGCCAATAGCACTTAAGAATTCAGAAGGAGCCCCAAATATAACTTTTTTAAAGATTAAATAAGAAATAATTGAACACAGCTTTACCCAAATCTATGAATATTCAAAGTAAGAGAAGAGAATGGGGAGTGAGGTTAACAGATGTCATGATTTTAATCAACAGTCCTTTTTATAATAAAGTAAAGATCATTTGAAAGTGCTATATTTTCTTTTCACAAAGAAGAAACATGCTTATATGTACTTAGGAAAAAGCATTTGGAGGCATATACACCCCTTTATTAGCAGCAAGTGTCAAGAAGAGAATATTTATATGGATCTTGATCTGATCTCACACAGAAGTTTCTACATGTTCTTGAAATATGTGTGAAGAATGTTCTCTTTCATAAGATAGTAAGCTCAGTCTCCTTTAAAAATTCCAGCTGGAGAGCTACTGATCTGCCTGTAAACTGTCCCTTGAGACATTTTAAGTCAGTGTGTTTCAGTCATGGGTCCATCAAAATTTGGCTTCATGCCTCTCTCATAAACTGGATGAGAGAGAAGGAAGAGAGGAGAGAAGTCACAAGATAGAGGATAAAATATTGTTGTATTTCAACTTATCCAGGAGCAGAGTGGGCAGCATTCTAAGTCTAATGTCAGTGATAGCATATTTCAGAATATTTGGGGCCTCCTAACCATTTTAAACATGCAAAGTTTCCTAGAAAAAGCCTAATATTTGGTTTCCTGCCACTTTGGGACCATTCTGGCTCTGGGGCTGGAGTTGTTTTCCTCATCTGTTCCCTCTGGGTGCAGTTAAATGGTTGCCTAGTGATTGAGTTGGGAACTTCAGCTTCCCTGGAGCACCCCCTCCACCTCGGACCCAAGCCCTGGGAAGTTTTTCAACTGAAACATAGAATAAGAGAAATTTGTCCATAAATATTTCTTACAGAGCCTTAAAGTGTCATATTACCTAACATTGTTATCAAGGGGATACCTGAAACTATATAAACTGAAACATATAAATATAGTTTAAAAATTATTATTATTGTGTTTGTTTGTCAAACCCTTGGAAATACAACACAAGTTTGTCATAAAATCAGGAGTGTCAAGCTAGGCAAGACTTAAGTCAGAACCCTTCAATTCAAGAATGAGGACACTGAGGCTCAGAGAGGTAAGCAACAGGAACTTCATGGGGCTGTTTTACTTTCATTCACGTATTAGCAGATATTGTTCACTGAATTTCCACTTGGACCTAGGTGCTGGGGAATCAAAGAAGAGTAAGGTCCAAAGAGCACACTGTCTAGAGGGGAGCCAGACCTGAAAGCAAGAAAAAAGTGTGAGAGTGCCATGGTAAAGCTGTGCAAAGGACCTTCTCATGTCAAATCCACAGGGGGACACTGGTCCCATATAAGGCTACACACTTTAAAAAGCACACAGAATAAAAAAAAAAAATATGGTATATCTGTACAGTGGAATGTTATTTTGGTTTAAAAAAAAAAGGAAATTCTGACACATGTGACAACATAGATGAATTTTGAAGACATTACACTAAGTGAAGCAAGCCAGTCACAAAAAGACAAATACTGTATGATTCCACTTATATGAAGTACCTAGAGCAGTCATATTCAAAGAGACAAAAAGTAGAATGGTAGCAAGCTGGATTTAGAAAAGGCAGAGGTACCAAAGATCAAATTGGGAACATCCGTTGGATCATAGAAAAAGCTAGAGAGTTCCAGAAAAACATCTACTTCTGCTTTATTGATTACACCAAAGCCTTTGACTGTGTGGATCACAACACACTGTGAAAAATTCTTCAAGAGATGGGAATACCAGACCACCTGACCTGCCTCCTGAGAAATCTGTATGCAGGTCAAGAAGCAACAGTTAGAACCGGACATGGAACAGACTGGTACCAAATCGGAAAAGGAGGACATCAAGGCTGTATATTGTTACCCTGCTTATTTAACTTCTAAACAGAGTACATCATGTGAAATGCCAGGCTAGGTGAAGAACAAGCTGGAATCAAGACTGCCGGGAGAAATATCAATAACCTCAGATATGCAGATGACACCACCCTTATGGCAGAAAGCAAAGAAAAACTAAAGAGCCTCTTGATGAAAGTGAAAGAGGAGAGTGAAAAAGTTGGCTTAAAACACAACATTCAGAAAACTAAGGTCATGGCATCTGATCCCATCACTTCATGGCAAATAGATGGGGAAACAATGGAAACAGTGACAGACTTTATTTTCTTGGGCCCCCAGATCACTGCAGATGGTGACTGCAGCCATGAAATTAAAAGACACTTGCTCCCTAGAAGAAAAGCTATGACCAAACTTGACAGCACATAAAAAAAATGGCAGAGACAATTACTTTACCAGCAAAGGTCCATCTAGTCAAAGCTATGGTTTTTCCAGTAGACATGTATGGATGTGAAAGTTGGACTATAAAGAAAGCTGAGAGCCAAAAAATGGATGCTTTTGAACTGTGGTGTTGGAGAAGACTGTTGGACTGCAAGGAGATCTTAAAGAAACCAGTCAATCTTAAAGGAAATCAGTCCCGAATATTCACTGGAAGGACTGATGCTGAAGCTGAAACTCTAATACTTTGGCCACCTGATGTGAAGAACTGACTCACTGGAAAAGACCCTGATGCTGGGAAAGACTGAAGTCAGGAGGAGAAGGGGACGACAGAGGATGAGATGGTTGGATGGCATCACCGACTTGATGGACTTGAGTTTGAGCAAGCTCCAGAAGTTGGTGATGGACAGGGAAGCCTGGCGTGGTGCAGTCCATGGGGTTGCAAAGAGTTGGACACGACTGAGCAACTGAACTCAAAAAAGTGAGAGGAGGGGCAGATAGGGAGTTACTGTTTAATAAACACAGAGTTACAGTTCTGGGAGATGAAAAAGTTCTGGAGATGGATGGTGGTGACAGGTGCACAGTATTGTGAATATAATTAACACTGCTGAACTGTAACACTTAAAAATGGTTATCATGGTAAATTTTGTGTTATATGTATTTTACCACATTAAAAAAAAAGCACACAGAAAGGAAAGAGAGTAAAACAACGATAGCTCCTCACAATATGACATGAAACTCTGAAAATGTTGAGCAAAGGAACGCAGACACAAAAGGATGCAGAATTTTGTGCTCCCTCTATACAGTCCATGTGTTTGTTCAGCTGCTCAGTTGTGCCTGACTCTCTGCAACCCCATGGACTGTAGCTCCACTGTAGCCAGGTTCTTCCATCCATGTAATTTTCCAAGCAAGTGTACTGGAGTGAGTTGCCATTTCCTTCTCCAGAGGATCTTCCTGACCCAGGGATCGAAACCAGGTCTTCCACATTGCAGGCAGACGCTTTACCATCTGAGCCACCAGGGAGGTGGAGGAAGACAAATTCAGCTCATTGTAAAGGATGCTTCAGTGGTTAGAATGGGATCTCGCAGAAGATCACACAGTCAAGTGGAATGAACATTGACTTCCAGGCTAACTGCAATGGGTATGAACCCTGGCCTTGCACTTACTTGCACTATGTCAGTCTGAGTCTCAGTTTCATATTTGTAAAATGGGTCTAGTACTAACTACCTTGGAGTAGGAAATGTCTACCCACTCCAATATTCTTGCCTGGGAATGCTCACAGACGGAGGAGCCTGGCGAGCTACAGTCCGACACGACTGAGTGACTGAGCATGCACATATGCTAACTTCTTTGCTGGGATATTTTCAGGATTAGTGACAATGTATACAAGCACTTAGCTCAGGGCTTGGTCCATAGGAGGTGCTCAATAACTAATACAAGTTGTTTTTTTTTTTTTTTTTCAGTAAAACATTAAATAGAACATGGATAACACCTCTGTAAGGTGCTGGATTCTGTTCAGGCATTGATCCTTTTCAGCCCCAAGAATCTATGATTCTTTGTATCTTTCTTTGTAATTTCCTCAAGATCTCACAGTTACTAATTGGCAAGGCTTTCTGTCTCTGAGATCTGTTCACTCCAGTAGCTCCCCGAGGGAAGACGGTTACTAGGCAATTAGATAACCACTGTCTGCATTAGGTCCTGAGGGATAGGGCCCAGTTTCTTTAAATTCTGAGTGTGTGCTGGAAAAGTTCAAAGAAGGGGAAATTTGGGAAGGCTGTTCACGTGGTGGGTTGTGGACAGGTTGCAGCCTGAAAATACCAAGGGTCTCTGGAGTAGAGATTTTGGGAAAGGGAGAAGGGAAGGAGCAGATGTAGGAGAATTGTTTTTAAAAAATGAATTAAAGATAAAATCCTAAAACAAGCTTAGTATGCCTAACCATTTTTCACGGTCCAGGTATTACTTGCAAAATTTATAAAGCATAAAGCATAAATAAGAAATGCTACTTTGAAAACCAGTTTCTTCATTTGTAGGAGAAGCAATATATTCAATCCACAAAGATAAGAAAAACTTGGGTTAGTTTAGGGCTTTAAGCTAAGTTTTCCCAAAGCCTCTTTCTTATTCTGACTCCAGGCTTATTAACCTGTTACATTTCCAAAGGAAATGGCTTGCTGGAGTGGGACTTCTCAGTTTTACTCACAGCTGCCTTCCTGAGCTCTATTGAATATTTCTCCCTTGGATTTATGCCCTGGAAACAAGCCGAGTTTTTGTGACAAGAGACCTGAGGAAACAAACACCTAGAAACAGTCTCTCTTTGTCTTAGGTATTACACATTCTAGTCAAACTGACCCTTTGAACTTGTTTATTCTCTGTTGGTGCTCAAATGTTACATCTTGGCCCATATGACTTTCATAGTGAATGATAGATGGTATGAATTTACCTTGCTTAAGTTTTGGCCTTAGCCAAAGGAACAAATTCCAGCAGCTTCCTTTTGCAAGTAGCAACTTATTTTAGCATTTTCCCTCTTCAGACTAAAGCCCTCAGCAGAAACCAGGATTGCAGCCCCAGCCTACACGAAAACCTCAGATTTTAGTCATATGTCTCAAAAGGATATTACATCATTTCTTCGTTTACTCGTCAGAGACATTTCCTGAAACGCAGACACCCACTGCAAGATTTTGCCTAAACGATTTTGGGGGTGACCTGTAACTAGATCTCATTACTTGGCTATCCCATTGCAGGTTTTTTTTCTTTCACCTTGATCAGCAGGCCTGTGCTTTTCACAGGCAGAGGACAAAAAAATCAATTGTCTCTTCTGGATCCCAAGAAACTCCTGTAGACAGTGTTAGGGTCCTATAGGAAACCATGGCATACCCAAAATGAGTAATTTGAGAAAAGTATGATAAAAGGACTATTTTCAAAAGTACAGAGAGTTTGAGGGGAAACAACAAAGGACTGGACAGTATCAGCGTTAGCAGCTGTGAGCAGATAAAAAAGAGTAGTTAGTTACAGCAGTGGTTCTCAAACTGTGTATGAATTAACTACCCGGAGGGCTTGTACAACGGATTGCTGGGCCTCACGCTGAATTTTCCGCTGCAGTAGGTTTGGGGTAGGACTGGAATATTTTTATTTTTCACAGATTCCTGGGTGATGGCAATGCTGCTGCTCTGGAGAGAAAACTCTGTGGAAAGGGCAGTTGGACTCCACCTGTGCCCTCCATAGAGAGATACAGCCAATCTGAGGAGACCCAGCCGGGAGGAGACCAGCGGACTCTGTGACCAAACTCAACCAGTAGCCAAAAGGCAAAGGGGCCTATTTATTGATGCAGTTCAAAAAGTTCAGCCTCTAGGACACAGATTAGAGCGGAGAGTAGATCTGGAAAAGTAAGTGGAAAATACCAGCACTTCCACTCGATAGTATCTTCAAGTACCTGGTCCTCACTATATATTTTCATATTACTTTATATTTTTATCATGCTTTCCAGTGTACATGAACATTCACATACCTGATATAAGTAACTCTACAGGGTAGGAACTCTGTGACCAAACTCAACCAGTAGCCAAAAGGTAAAGGGTTCTATTTATTGACGCAGTTCAGAAAGTTCAGCCTCTAGGACACAGATTAGAGCGGAGAGTGGATCTGGAAAAGTAAGTGGAAAGTACCAGCACTTCCACTCGACAGTATCTTCAAGTAACTGGTCCTCACTATATATTTTCATATTACCTTATATTTTTATCATGCTTTCCAGTGTACATGAACATTCACATACCTGATATAAGTAACTCTACAGGGTAGGTGGGAATGATATTTATGCTCATTACAAATGTGAAAACTGAGGCTCAAAATAGTAAAGGCTGCACATCTGATAAGAGCTGGGACTTCAGTACAGGTTTTCTGGATCCCAGTTCATGGCTCTTGCCACCACTTCACACCTCAGACACAAGGGGATCGCAGTGCTGTCCTTCTCCCCCTGGGAAGTGTCTCTGTGTCCTTGCTGTCCCATGTGCAGGTCCCTCCTACTGCATCCTCTTTTGGGAAAGATGGCTCCCTTCCTGACTGCCGAGCTCAGCTCTTGCTCAAGGGCACGTGGTGAATTTAGTCTCCTGCTAAATAATTTCTTCGCATTATTCACTGGTTTTTGAACTCTTCAATGGCAGAGTTACTTCAAGTTTTAATTTGGGCGCTTTGAATATGCCAACAAACCACATCTCTTAGCCCCTCTGTATTCAGAACCTTATGAGAAACAGACACGTAAGTCAGACACGTAGAGATAAAAGTGTTAACTTTAATAGGGGTAAGGCACAGAGGAAGAGCCCCCCAGGTCAGGGCTTACAACCGGACTTCCCAACACTTGCCCCCTAGACATTCTGAGGAGGCAGAGGTGGGTGTATGTGTGTGCAGGCTCAGAGTTGGAGACATCTGTCTGATGGACAGGCTAGTCCTGGGAGAAGACACAGAATTGTGCTCATTCCTTCTACATTGGCCCAGTTAGCTGAGTCCCTCCTGCCTTGGGGAGAACTGAAAAGGAACTATCAGGAAGGCTGATGCTCTTCAGAATTTTGAAGAAATGAAGTTTTTTTTTTTTGTGGAGCTGGGAGAGGGAGAAAATGACCTTCCCTTGCAGTAACGCCCTTTGAGGAATATCTTGCTCTTAGCAGTAGGAAGGAGAAAGCAATGGCAACCCACTCCAGTACTCTTGCCTGGCAAATCCCATGGACGGAGGAGTCTGGTGGGCTGCAGTCCATGGGGTCGCTAGGAGTCAGACACAACTGAGCGACTTCCCTTTCACTTTTCACTTTCATGCATTGGAGAAGGAAATGGCAACCCACTCTAGTTTTCTTGCCTGGAGAATCCCAGGGACGGGCGAGCCTAGTGGGCTGCCGTCTCTGGGGTCACACAGAGTCGGACACGACTGAAGCGACTTAGCAGCAGCAGCAGCAGCAGTAGGATAAAGTGATGTAATTGATTCTTCCATATGACTGTATTTTTAAAGATTCTACTCTCATTAGTATATCAGTATAGCCTCAGGCCTCAACAGTATTAT
Source organism: Madoqua kirkii (assembly GCA_006408675.1). Taxonomy (NCBI): domain Eukaryota; kingdom Metazoa; phylum Chordata; class Mammalia; order Artiodactyla; family Bovidae; genus Madoqua; species Madoqua kirkii. The sequence goes on from SJYC01017248.1 coordinate 9,305, forward strand.
CATCTCTTCAGAATGCTACTTTTCTTTCCTTGATTCATTTCTGATCTCCTGATTATTTTTTTACAATGCTCTGGATCAGAGACTGCTTGAAGACTGAGAAGGTTCTCATGGTTTCCTTCTGAGAAGATCCTGCTTATGGAATCTAGAGTTTATCTCTTTTTCTTGTCCAGGATCTGGTAGACTATTGGGAAAAGTCCTCACAAAGATTTCCTGGGAACTGGATTTTTAAAATAAGTATCTGTGGGAAAATATTCTCCAAGTATGAAGGGGCTCTGTTTTTGCCTCTACTTATTTCTCAAGCTCCTCAGGGAAAACAAAGTATTACAGGTCAAATCTTTTTACAAGTAAGCTCCACTGGATTGTCCAAATACATGATATGGATTAGAATTTTGCTTCATTGACTATGACTTAAATTAGGTTAGACATAAACTGTGCTGTGGAGGATTCTTGGTTGAATAAAGACTTTCACTCAAATGTATTTGTTGTAGAGGAATTTACCTGGTAAACACGGATCTCTCCAGCTAATGTTTTCACCAGGCTGTTTCAGACTGGGGAAGAGGAGTGGGAAAACACTGTGGACACAGTCTGCTGGCGAGCAGTCAAGGCAGAGGAAAGAAAACACAGGCAGAGGTCTGTGTGAAATGCGAATCTGAGTCACAGAGGGAGAGGAAGAAAATAGTATGTGTCATTCTGAAAAAGTTCCTCTTACAGCAGTTTCTTTTGGCCGTAACAGTTGCTTCTCCCCCGGAGAGAGTCACGGGGCCTCATCTGGCTCTTCCTGCTCCATTTTCAGACTTAAAAGTAAGCCATCTTCAGGCAAATCCTCCCTTCCTCCCAGGAAAGAAAATAAAAGGAAATTGAGAGTCCTGGTCTCTGAAGAACCTGGGTGGGGTTTTGAATGAAACCAGGAGAGTGCCTTCCCTTAGCTGGGAATGTCTGCAGTCAGGACTGGGATGTGCTCCTCTGGTGCCCCCATGGGCATGAGAGTGGAACTGTGTACTTTTAAGTTTCCTAAATCCCCACTATTGAACCAGTACTCTACCCAGAATGTTCAAGACCTTGCCTCTCAGCGTGGAGCATTTCCTGACCAATATTTGGCAGTTCCCAAGGCTTCTCTTTTGAAGTTTTTCTCTGGCCACTCCCTATATGCCTTCCTCAATTTATTCATTTTTCTAACGAATTCTTTCTTTCCATTTGGCATGCATCTCTGGTAATTCTCATGGTTTCCTTCTGAGAAGATCCTGCTTATGGAATCTAGAGTTTATCTCTTTTTCTTGTCCAGGATCTGGTAGACTATTGGGAAAAGTCCTCACAAAGATTTCCTGGGAACTGGATTTTTAAAATAAGTATCTGTGGGAAAATATTCTCCAAGTATGAAGGGGCTCTGTTTTTGCCTCTACTTATTTCTCAAGCTCCTCAGGGAAAACAAAGTATTACAGGTCAAATCTTTTTACAAGTAAGCTCCACTGGATTGTCCAAATACATGGTATGGATTAGAATTTTGCTTCATTGACTATGACTTAAATTAGGTTAGACATAAACTGTGCTGTGGAGGATTCTTGGTTGAATAAAGACTTTCACTCAAATGTATTTGTTGTAGAGAAATTTACCTGGTAAACACGGATCTCTCCAGCTAATGTTTTCACCAGGCTGTTTCAGACTGGGGAAGAGGAGTGGGAAAACACTGTGGACACAGTCTGCTGGCGAGCAGTCAAGGCAGAGGAAAGAAAACACAGGCAGAGGTCTGTGTGAAATGCGAATCTGAGTCACAGAGGGAGAGGAAGAAAATAGTATGTGTCATTCTGAAAAAGTTCCTCTTAGAGCAGTTTCTTTTGGCCGTAACAGTTGCTTCTCCCCCGGAGAGAGTCACGGGGCCTCATCTGGCTCTTCCTGCTCCATTTTCAGACTTAAAAGGAAGCCATCTTCAGGCAAATCCTCCCTTCCTCCCAGGAAAGAAAATAAAAGGAAATTGAGAGTCCTGGTCTCTGAAGAACCTGGGTGGGGTTTTGAATGAAACCAGGAGAGTGCCTTCCCTTAGCTGGGAATGTCTGCAGTCAGGACTGGGATGTGCTCCTCTGGTGCCCCCATGGGCATGAGAGTGGAACTGTGTACTTTTAAGTTTCCTAAATCCCCACTATTGAACCAGTACTCTACCCAGAATGTTCAAGACCTTGCCTCTCAGCGTGGAGCATTTCCTGACCAATATTTGGCAGTTCCCAAGGCTTCTCTTTTGAAGTTTTTCTCTGGCCACTCCCTATATGCCTTCCTCAATTTATTCATTTTTCTAACGAATTCTTTCTTTCCATTTGGCATGCATCTCTGGTAACATGCATCTCTGGGATTCCCTGGAGGCTCAGATGGTAAAGCATCGGGCTGCAATGTGGGAGACCCAGGTTCGATCCCCAGGTCAGGAAGATCCCCTGGAGAAGGAAATGGCAACCCGTTCCAGTACTCTTGCCTAGAAAACTCCATGGATGGAGGAGTCGGGTGGGCTACAGTCCACGGGGTTGCAAAGAGTCAGACACGACTGAGCGACTTCACCTCACTTCACTTTTTCTGGTAACTAAGTCCAAGAAAGATCCTGTCAGTTCAGTTAGTCGCTCAGTCGTGTCCGACTCTGCGACCCCATAGATAGCACCACGCCAGGCTTCCCTGTCCATCACCAACTTCTGGAGCTTGCTCAAACTCAAGTCCATCAAGTCGGTGATGCCATCCAACCATCTCATCCTCTGTCATCCCCTTCTCCTCCTGACTTCAGTCTTTCCCAGCATCAGGGTCTTTTCCAGTGAGTCAGTTCTTCACATCAGGTGGCCAAAGTATTAGAGTTTCAGCTTCAGCATCAGTCCTTCCAATGAATATTCTGGACTGATTTCCTTTAAGATTGACTGGTTTCTTTAAGATCTCCTTGCAGTCCAACAGTCTTCTCCAACACCACAGTTCAAAAGCATCCATTTTTTGGTGCTCAGCTTTCTTTATAGTCCAACTTTCACATCCATACATGACTACTGGAAAAACCATAGCTTTGACTAGATGGACCTTTGTTGGTAATGTCTCTGCTTTTCTTTAAAAAAAAAAATATGCTGTCAAGTTTGGTCATAGCTTTTCTTCTAGGGAGCAAGTGTCTTTTAATTTCATGGCTGCAGTCACCATCTGCAGTGATCTGGGGGCCCAAGAAAATAAAGTCTGTCACTGTTTCCATTGTTTCCCCATCTATTTGCCATGAAGTGATGGGATCAGATGCCATGACCTTAGTTTTCTGAATGTTGTGTTTTAAGCCAACTTTTTCACTCTCCTCTTTCACTTTCATCAAGAGGCTCTTTAGTTTTTCTTTGCTTTCTGCCATAAGGGTGGTGTCATCTGCATATCTGAGGTTATTGATATTTCTCCCGGCAATCTTGATTTCAGCTTGTGCTTTACCCAGCCTGGCATTTCTCATGATGTACTCTGCTTAGAAGTTAAATAAGCAGGGTGACAATATACAGCCTCGATGTCCTCCTTTCCTGATTTGGAACCAGTCTGTTCCATGTTCGGTTCTAACTGTTGCTTCCTGACCTGCATACAGATTTCTCAGGAGGCAGATCAGGTGGCCTGGTATTCCCATCTCTTGAAGAATTTTTCACAGTGTGTCATGATCCACACAGTCAAAGGCTTTGGTGTAATCAATAAAGCAGAAGTAGATGTTTTTCTGGAACTCTCTTGTTTTTCCTATGATCCAACAGATGTTGGCAATTTCATCTCTGGCTCCTCTGCCTTTTCTAAATCCAGCTTGAACATCTGGAAATTCATGATTCAGGTACTTAATGAAACTGTGAACCATGTTGTGTAGGACTACCCAAGAAAGATGGGTCATGGTGGAGGGTTCTGTCAGGTGGAGATTTCTGACAAAATGTGGTCCACTGGAGAAGGCAATGGCAAACCATTACAGTATTTTTGCCTTGAGAACCCCATAAATAGTATGAAAAGGCAAAAAAGACCCTGTAGCAAACTGTAAATCAATCAATAAATGAGCATTTCTAAAATCATTTAAATATTTTATAGTTTTTTTGTGATGTAATTTACATACTATAAAATTCACCCATTATAAGGTACAGTCAATGATTTTTAGTAAATTTATAATGCTGTGCAACCACAATTACAACCTAGATTTAGAATATTTCCCAAACCCCATAAAGTTCCCTCATGAGTATTTGCAGTGAATTTCATTTCCAGTTTCAGGCAACTACTAATCTGATTTTTGTTGCTGCAGATTTGCATTTTCTGATCATACATAAATGGAGTCATACAATATATAGTGTTTTGTAACTGACTTCTTTTACTGAGCATGTTTTTGAGGTTCATCCATGCAGTACGGGCTTCATTTCTTTTTATGTATGAAAAGTAGTCCATTGTATGGATTCATTTTATTTATCTATCATCAGTTTATGGACATTTGGGTTGTTTCCAGCTTTGGGCTCTTGTGAATAATATCTGCAATTTATCTACCGGACTATTTTGAACCGAGAATACGACTCTGAATAGATTCTGAAATAGAAAGCTATTTTTAAAGGTTTAGCTGAAAAGAGAATTGGTGGTGGTGAAGTGACTAATTAGAAATTGTTTTTTTTTTTTTTAATAATCCAGGACAGAGATGAGATACTAAAACAAGATGGCAGGGGAAATGGAGCAAGAGGATGTTTTAAGCATGTTATCAGGGGTAAGTGGAGGCAATTTAGCTTGAGTGGGAAAGCAGAATTATTGGTGGGAGCTGACAAGGTCTTTTCAGGGAAAACACTGCCAAATGTGAAATACAGAGAACAAGGTGAGAAGAAAACTAAGTGGAGTTTAGAAGTTGACGGGGTTGGGGACTGGATGGATGACTAAGAGTCTAGACAGGAGTCTAGCCAAGGATAGAGAGAAGTGGGCAGTGGGGGTGTGGGGTGTGTGTCCTGGAGTTCTTCTTTCGGATATTTCCCATGCACATTCCCAGGATAGCATGGAAACCTTGGAACAGCAGATTGTGAACAACTGTTGTCTGTCTTCAACAGTCCCATTGACTGAGGGCAGGAATTTTTGGAAAAATGTTAGATGAAGGAATGATTTTCTGGAGATGAATCCTGAAAAGAAGGGGGCTGAATTCTCTGTGGGCATAGGGGTGGAATTCAAGGCTTTCAAAGCAAAAGCTAATGTTCATGTACAAAATGTTTCTGAAGAAATATTTCATAACAGTTGCTTCTATGGAGGGAAAGTCGGTGGCTGGGAATGGGACGTGAACAAGTCTTGTCTTAGAATAACTTTTTGTATATTATGAATTTTGAATAAAGTGAGCTTAGCATCTATTCAAAATAAAAGTTTTTTAAAAAGAAGCTGAGGAAATATACTGGAGAAAAATATTTTATCACCCCCTCACACATTTGTATATATTTTCAGGTGAGACAGCCCTGCTTAGAAAGTTTGTGGTGGGGCTGCTCATATTCTTGTGGAGAATAAACTAGTTTGCCCACTACTGTCCTAGGACCACCTTATTAAAATGTACTGAGTCACTTCTTCGCCCTATTTTCAGCTCAATGAGAGCCACCTTCCCCCTGACTGGAAGAAGAGACAGAGGAAATCCAGTTGTTGAGGGTTTAATTGAATAGGTTCAATCCTGGTGATGGTATGTCATTCTGAGTGAAATTACCTGGGACAGAGGTAGAGATGGGAAAAAGAGAAAGAACAGCCCATATTTACAGAAAAAAGCTGTACAGTCTTAAATTACAAGCTTAAGAAAGAACATCCACATCCCCTTCATTTCAGGGCAGAACTTGGAGCCAGAGCCTCAGAACAGGAAGCCACAGACAACCTCTTCACCATCAATACCAAGAGAGCACAGGAGAAGTGTTCCAGGCTGAGTCTAGATTTAGGGCTGTGATTTCAGTTCTACCTCTAAGTTTGTATGATCTTAGACAAGTGGCTTCCACAATCTAAGTATCAGTACCCTTTTCTACAAAATTAGCAATTGGATGTGTAGGTGAACTCCAAATATTCTACAGTTCCCATATCTTATAATTTTAAATCCTACAGAGCCTGCCGTATAGCTCTGCAGCTTTTCCTAACAGGCATTTCACTTATGGGCTTTTGACGTTTGTTTCTTAGCTCTACTTTCAATTTTTAGCTTTGGGAGGTGGAGCATAGTAGGCATTGGTGGATATTCAATGATCTTTATGTTTCAGCAACTACTGTTCATAACCTAGTCAACTGGAGATAATTTTGTATTTTTTTCCAAAATTTTCTCTCTTCTGAGAACTTTTTTGTCTTTTTCTTTTGTAACCATTCACCTTACCTCTAAATTCTTTTGCTGTTCACTAGCCTATACTCATCTATTGACTGAATTATGATTGAATTATAAATATAATGATTACTTCAACAAAATGAGCACCTACTAAGTACTACATAAGCAGTTTTCAAACATTTTGGTTTCAGGACCCCTCCACATGCTTAGTAATTATTGAGGACCCCTAAAGATTTTGCTAATATGGGTTACATATATTGTCTTTTACTGAATTAACAAAGAAAACAGAAAAATTCAAGCTAATAGCTGGTTAAAATAGAAACAATAAGGACTTCCTGGTTATCCAGTGGTTAAGAATCCACCTTGCAATGCAGGATTTGATCCTTTGGATCCCTGGTTGGGGAACTAAGATCCCAATGCCACGGAGCAAGCTAAGCCCTTACGCCACAACCAGAGAGTCCAGGGTCTGCTATGGAAGATCTTGAGTAACACAAGAAGATCCTCCATGCCACAAGTAACATCTGACACAGCCAAATAAAAAAATTTAAAAATAGCAACAATAAACATATTACATGTCAGCAACATTAAAAAAAAAAGCTATATATTCAAAAGGAAAAAAGTGAGAGGAGTGGCTCTGTTTTACAAATTTGCATATCTGTTTATGTCAGGTTGAATATAAGATAGCTGGATAGTTTTATGCCTGGTACTGCATTTAATCCATCACTTTGGGGTTTGTAGTAGTTTCCTGGGGCTGCTGTAACAAATTACCCGTGGCTCAAAACAACAGAAATGTAATCCCTTTTGGTTTTAGCTAAAACATTGGAAAAATGCCCTGATGCTGGGAAAGACTGAAGGCAAGAGGAGAAGGGGGCGACAGAGGATGAGATGGTTGATGGCATCACTGACTCAATGGACATGAGTTTGCACAAACTCTGGGAGATTGTGAAGGACAGGGAAGCCTCGTGTGCTGAAGTTCATGGGGTAGCAGAGTTGGACATGACTGAGCGAATGAACAACCACAATGGTTTTAGAGGCCAGAAGTTCAACATCAGTCTCACTGGACAGAAATCAAGGTGTGTGCCAGGAAGTACTCCCTCTGGAAGCTCTAGAGGAAAAGTAATTTCTTGCCTCTACCAGCTTCTTGTGGCTGCTGGTGCTCCTTAACTCGTGATGACTTGTTCCAATCTCTGCTTCTATCTTTATATCAAATTTTCCTTTTTCATGTGTAGTGGCTAATCTCTCTCTGCCTCTCTCTTATAACATTTATGATGGCACTTAGGGCCTCCTGAGATAAACCAGGATAGTCTAGTTTCTTTCTTGCAAGACCCTTAATCACATCTGTACAAGTTTCACTTTTAAGGTAGTATTCAGAAAGTCCAAAGAATAGGATACGACCATACCCTTGGCAGACAGTATCAGCCTAGCACGGGTTGGTATGTTTGAAGTTTATGAAGAAATCCTAGTCTCACATAGATTATGTAGTTCAGGAAAAAAGAAAGTATTGTAATAGCCTTTTCAAATAACTGAGGGTATTCTTCTTTGACACCATACCAAAACTCAACAAGCAGTAGTTTCTTAAAGGTTTGTTGCAGTATGGAATTTGAAAATATGTCAGTGAACTTTTCATATAGGGTTACATTAAAATCATTGGTTCATACGCATTTTAGGTAAAATGTACTTAAATTGAATGAGACTTAAATAAAATAAAAATTCTTACTGCTTCATTAAAGATATGCTTCTACTGATGGCTGATTCATGTTGAGGTTTGACAGAAAACCGCAAAATTCTGTAAAGCCATTATACCTCAGTTAAAAAATAAATAAATTGAAAAAAAAAGATACTCGTCGGTGTAACTGGCTTTTTAAAAAAATGTGAGTATTTGGTGGTGAAGAGTACAGTGGGAGCCTCTGCCTTGATTTGTGCCAAGGTGCCAGCAGTTTTGCCTGGTACTAATTTTACACAATTAGTGGAAATATCAGCACAATTGTTCCAGCATAAACTATGAGATAAAAAAATTGTATAACACTTTATTTAGCATCTCTTTAGTTTAATGCCAGGCATTTATATAAAAGATCTTCAAGGATTAGCTCGTGCTGACACTTGATAGATACAAGCAAAGCAATGAGTCTACCTACATCTATAATTACATAATTTTTTCTATCTTGACAGTATAATTCTACAGATAGGGTATTAAATTAAAAATCTTTATGTCTGCAACTAAATTTATAAACTGCATCTTTGGAAAACATGATTTCTTTGACAGATTTTTCACCTAGCAAGCATTCATTCAGTAATGTGCAGGCTTTATTAGTCTCTCAGCTATCATATGCCCTTCTCCAGCCAGGCCAATACAATAATTTAACCTGTAAAATGTTTCAGCTGGCTATTTATTTCTAGTTTGAAAAGTGGTAACAAAAAAGCTTTTGCTTTTAAAGAGGTTGTCATTTTGATTTTACCTTTTTATTTATTATTATTATTTTTTAAAGTTTTCTCACCTTTATCAGCAGGCTTTTTTTCTACATTAAAAAAATTATTTTTAACTGGAGGATAATTGCTCCAGAATGCTGTGTTAGTTTCTATTGTACAACAACATGAATCAGCCATGAGTATATACATATTCCCTGCCTCTTGAGCCTCCCTCTCACCACACCGCCCATCTCACTCTAAGCTGTCACAGAGCACCGAGCTGAGGCCTGTGCTACACAGCAGCTTCTTACTAGCTATCCACTTTACACAGGGTAGCTCATATACATCAATGCCACTCTCCCAGCTCGTCCCACCCTCTCCATCCTCCACTGTATCCACAGGTCCGTTCTTCATGAATGAGTCTCCATTCCTGCCCTGCAAATAGGTTCATTAGTACCATTTTTCTAGATTCCACATATATGTGTTAATATGTGATATTTGTTTTTCTAGAGAGGTTATCATTTTTAAAATATTCAATTTCCTTTTCTTTAAACTGAGAATGACTGGTCTCAAAATGATGCCTCAACCTACTTGGCACCATAATAGTGTTTGAAAATATTCTGTTGACTGAGGTAAACCATTAATATCTCTAAAGTCAAGGAAAAGAAATAAGCTTTGGTCACACTTTCCTTTCTTATTTACAGTTCACTTAGATTTTTCCCTTTACCTGAGTCAGAATCCTCTGATACTGATGTATCATCTTTTTTAGCATCTTTACATGTGGGAGATTGAGAAAGCAGATCTTTTAATTTCTCTTGTGTCAATGAAAGAACCTAAAATTTAAAAAATTACAAATAAAATTTTGTTTTAGAATAAAATATTAAATTCTAAAAAATTAGCTTTAGATAAATTTAAATATTCAGAAAAGTTTTCAATAAATTAAAAATATTCTTGCAAAACAAAATGTTTTTCCTTGTGTTTCTGCATAAGCACAGTCACAATTTAGGGATTTCAAAATACTATTTATTGGATGATTAATGAGAAATAAGATATAAATAAATGTTGACCAAATTCTTAGAGGAAATGGAAAATGTTATTCGAGCCAACTGAGGATTAAAACCTGGAAGACAGTCTCTCAGAGAGCTCTGAGAACAGTTCTGAAGAGGAACAGGGGGAGGCTGGTAGTATATGTGAGTTTGATGAAGGGGTATGTGCAGTCAAGCACTCATCTTGGTAGAAGGTTACCACTGTTTGTGAGGAACAAATATATTAGTTAATGGTTTTAGTGCTTTTCTAAGTATTGTTGTTGTTGTTCAGCTGCTCAGTTGTGTCCGACTCTTTGCCACCCCAGGGACTGCAGCATGCCAGGCTTCCCTGTCCTTCACACATCTCCTGGAGCTTGCTCAAACTCATGTCCATTGAGTTTGTGATATCATTCAACCATCTCATCCTCTGATGTCCCCTTTTCCTCCTGCCTTCAATCTTTCCCAGCATCAGGTTCTTTCCCAGCATCAGGTTCTTTCCCAATGACTTGTCTCTTCGCATAAGGAGGTCAAAGTATTGGAGTTTCAGCTTCAGCATCAGTCTTTCCAATGAATATTCAGGATTCATTTTCTTTAGGATTGACTGGTTTGATCTTCTTGCTGTCCAAGGGACTCTATCAAGAGTATTCTCCAGCACCACAGTTCGAAGGCATCAATTGTTCAGTGCTCAGTCTTTTTTTATTGTTCAGCTCTCACATCCATACATGACTATTGGAAAAATCATAGCTTCAATCATAAGGACCACTGTAGGCAAAGTAATGTATTTGAGTCTTAATATGCTATCTAGATTTGTCATTGCTTTTCTTCCAAGGAGCAAGCATCTTTTAATTTCATGGTTGTAGTCACCATCTACAGTGATTGTGGAGCCCAAGAAAATAAAGAAAATAAAACAAAATAAACCATTGTTTACCCATCTATTTGCCATGAAGTGATGGGTTTGGATGCCATGATCTTATTTTTTTTTAATTTTATTTTTACTTTATTCTACGTTACAATACTGTATTGGTTTTGCCATACATTGACATGAATCAGCCACAGGTATACACGAGCTCCCAATCCCGAAGCCCCCTCCCACCTCCCACCCCATATCATCTCTTTGGATCATCCCCATGCACCAGCCCCAGGCATCTTGTGTCCTGTATCGAACATAGACTGGTGCTTTGTTTCTTACATGATAGTATACATGTTTCAATGCCATTCTCCCAAATTATCCTACCCTCTCCCTCTCTTTCAGAGGCCAAAAGTCCATTCTATACCTCTGTGTCTCTTTTGTTGTCTCACATACAGGGTCATCATTACTATCTTTCTAAATTCCATATATATGTGTCAGTATACTGTATTGGTGATGGGTTTGGATGCCATGATCTTATTTTTTGAATGTTTTAAGCCAGCTTTCTCATTCTCCTCTTGTACATTCATCAAGAGTCTCTTTAGTTCCTCTTCGCTTTCTGCCATAAGGGTGGTGTCATTTGCATATCTGAGGTCATTGATATTTCTCTCTGTAATCTTGATTCCAGCTTGTGCTTCCTTCAGCCCAGCAGCTCACATGATGTACTCTGCATAGAAGTTAAATAAGCAGGGTGACAATATATAGCCTTGACGTACCCCTGTCCCAATTTTCTTACATTTAAGTATAAGAAGATGTAAAAGAAACCAGGTTCATAAATTTTTTTCCTACAAATATTTATCCGAGAGCCGGTTCTGTCATGTTTCCAGAGCGCAGAGCGCCTCATCCTGATCTTTGCCTTGAATTCCTTTCAGGGTATATTTTAGGTCAGAAACTGCCATGCTAATGACCTGATTTTGGAAGAACTGGATGGTGAGCAACATTTTTTATTTTACAATATCTTCCTTTGGTCTTAATTTTGAATAAGGTTTGGGAGTAATTTCACGATCAATTTTTTCCATGGTGCTAGGAATGCTTATTCCCAGGTCAGGCACAGATTCCATTGATAGCCTCTCACTGTGTACTATTGCCGGACTAGGCATTGTTCAGTTCAGTTCAGTTCAGTTCAGTCGCTAAATCGTGTCCAACTCTTTGTGACCCCATGAATCACAGCACGCCAGGCCTCCCTGTCCATCACTAACTCTTGGAGTTCACTCAAACTCATGTCCATTGAGTTGGTGATGCCATCCAGCCATCTCATCCTCTGTCATCCCCTTCTCCTCCTGCCCCCAATCCCTCCCAGCATCAGAGTCTTTTTCAATGAGTCCACTCTTTGCATGAGGTGGCCAAAGTAGTGGAGTTTCAGCTTAAGCATCAGTCCTTCCAAAGAACACCCAGGGCTGATCTCCTTTAGAATGGACTGGTTGGATCTCCTTGCAGTCCAAGGGACTCTCAAGAGTCTTCTCCAACACCACAGTTCAAAAGCATCAATTCTTCGGCACTCAGCCTTCTTCACAGTCCAACTCTCACATCCACACATGACCACTGGAAAAACCATAGCCTTGATTAGACAGACCTTTGTTGGCAAAGTAATGTCTCTGCTTTTCAATATGCTATCTAGTTAACAGTAACCAAAAGCCTCTGGACTGCCTGTCTTACTAGTCTGTCATGGTTCAAGAAATGGTTCCCTCTGTTGTTTCTTCTCATATCTAGAACTACACTACTAAGATGATTGATCTTATAGGACTACATATTTGACCAATTGTGTTAAATAATGTAATCATCATTCAAAAACCAAAGATCATGGCATCCAGTTCAATCACTTCATGACAAATGGTGAAAAAAATGGAAACAGTGACAGGTTTTATTTTCTTGGGCTCCAAAATCACTGCAGAGGATGACCGCAGTCATGAAATTAAATGATGCTTGCTCCCTGGAAGAAAAGCTATGACCAACCTAGATACCATATTGAAAAGCAGAGACATTACTTTGCCTACAAAGGCCCATATTGTCAAAGCTATGGTTTTTCCAGTAGTCATGCATGGATGTGAGAGTTGGACCATAAAGAAAGCTGAGAGCCAAAGAATTGATCCTTTTGACTGTGGTGTTGGAGAAGACTCTTGAGAGTCCCTTGGACAGCAAGGAGGTCAAACCAGTCAATCCTAAAGGAAATCAGTCCTGAATATTCATTGGAGGGACTGATGCTGAGGCTGAAGCTCCAATACTTTGGCCACCGGATGCAAAGAGTCAACTTACTGGAAAAGATCCTGATGCTGGGAAAGATTGTGGGCAAGAAAAGGGTATAACAGAGTCCAAGATGGTTGGATGCCATCACCAACTCAAAGGACATGAGTTTGAGCAAGCTTTGGGAGATGGTGAGGGACAGGGAAGCCTGGCATGCTGCAGTCTATGGGGTCGCAAAGAGTTGGACCTGACTGAGGGAGTGAACAATAACGATTATCATGAATTTTTTCTGAGGCTTGGCCACACAGTTGATAATGCAAAAAATCAATGAGAATACAATTAATATAGTTAGTCACATTCTGTATAAATATTTAAGCTAAGAAATTCTACTAGGTGTGACCCAGAATCTCCCCTGGTCATCTCACCAGGCTATTTAACACCATTGGCTATTTGTAAGGGAAATGATACACTGACATTGTACATAAAGTTCACTAAAGTTGTCTAGAGGTACAAGGTGAATGGTGGAGCATTCGGACCCCTTACAAGATTGAGAAAGCAATCTTCTGAGAGTTAGATAACTAGTGCCCCCCCCAAAAAGAAAAGGAAAATTAATGTTTATGGTGGAGTAGGTATTTCTGCCATTGCACAATGCGCACTAGAGGGGAGGGACCGACCCAAATAGGCACAGAAAAATGTTATGTCTAAATTTCTCTTGTCTTGCCTTAAAATATGAATTTTTATTGCATCATGAAGATAGCTTATAAGAACCCACTAGAAGTACTGAGGATAAAATGAGCTAATCTCTGAAAACACACTGATCTACCAACATATCCTAAACCATAGCTGAATCTATAAAATACAAGAGGAGTATTCAAACACGCATTTCACCAGCCAGTAGAGGCTGTAAATCATCTACCCTCTCGAAAAAGTCTCTATAGACTCTGGAGAGGATAAGCATGAAAACAGCAAATAACATTAAAGTAATGTGACTATAGTTTTGACTTTCTGTATCCTTCTTAGGGTCTCAGACTCTCAGAAGTCATCAGACCACATCCTCAAAATCACTGTACTAGATTCTGTTCCAAACCGAAGCTGGGATAACAGCAATGAATAATACATCCTCAGTACAGGGAGATAAATATTGATGTAGTGGCAACTGTCATCCGTTTTAAAACAGAAAATAACAGAACATTGCGAGACGACAGGTCGGGGGCGGTGGTGGCGGTGGCCACCTGACCACTTCCCCTTGCTGGCTGCCACCCCGGATCCTAGAAGAGGGACGGAAGAGTGGGGACACTGGCCAAGAGGCCCTGTACGCGGCGTGGGCTGAACCCGGCAGGATGAATCCATAGGACAGCCGCGCTGTCATTCGACTCCACCAGGGTCCCTGGCACCGCCAGGACCCGGGCGGCGCGTGGTGCCGCTGTCCCTCGTCGCCCCTCAGTGTGCGGCGGCCGGAGGTGTAGGGAGTGCCGGTGGTCCCCAGGCAGTGAGCGGTCGCCGAGAGAGGGCCAGGAATGTCCACCTCCCTGTGGTGTCCCCAGCAGCGCGGAGGCGCCTAAAGGGAAAGCGAGACTTTGGCGGGCCAAGTATGAAGGAAGGACGGCGGCAGCGGTTACCTTAGGAGGAGCCAGAGACGCGCGAGACGCGCGTTGCCATCGAAACCGGGAGCGTCCGGCCCTTTTCAGTTCAGCTCAGCTGCTCAATCTTGTCCGGCTGTTTGCAACCCCATGGACTGCAGCACACCAGGCTTTCCTGTCCATCACCAACTCCCGGAGTTTACTCAAACTCAGGTCCATTGAGTCGGTGATGCCATCCAACCATCTCATCCTCTGTCATCCCCTCCTCCTCCCGCCTTCACCTTCCCCAGGATTAGGTTCTTTTCCAATTAACCAATTCTCCGCATCAGATGGCCAAAGTATTGAAGTTTCAGCTCCAGAGTCAGTCCTTCCAATGAATATTCAGGACTGATTTCCTTTAGCATATCCTTGTAGTCCGAGGGACTCTCAGAATCTTCTCCAACACCACAGTTCAAAAGCATCAATTCTTTGGCCTTTCTACTCCACCACAAAACGACCACATCGGCGCAGGCTTGGAGCGCGGTCTTTCGCTCGCGGACTCTCGCGCCCTCTAGCGGCGTCTCTCGAGAAAAACACTGTACTTGTCCGCGCGGGACGCGAATAAAGATTTCTTCTTCAAACAAACAGGAAGTGCCTACGGAGGCCGGGCAGGTGGCGGGTCAGGGGCCGGGCATGAGGCCGGGCGGCGACCGGATCGCGGGCGGCGGCGATGAGCGACATAGTGGAGAAAACACTGACGGCGCTGCCGGGACTCTTCCTGCAGAACCAGTCGGTTGGCGGGCCTACAACGGCCGCCAAGGCGTCCTTCTCCTCCCGGCTGGGCGGCCTGGTCCGCGGCATCACCGCGCTCACCTCCAAGCACGTAGGTGTCCGCCGGGCCGAGAGGTCAGGGGCCCCTGAGGGAGGCCTCCTCTCAGGGAAGCTCTGGTCCCGCGGTGAACCCCTGGAACTGGCTCTCGCGCGGCTTTGTCTGTCGGTCCTGGCTTCTCTGCGGAAGCGTCACTGGGGCTGCCCGGACAGACAGACAGACAGACAGACAGACACTAGGAGGCCGGGTTTCCACAGTTGGCCCTGACGTTGACTCATTATTATCTGGGGCAAAGTCTTTACTATTTGAGTCTCCGTGTGTTTCTCGAACGTTCAAGTGCCAAAGTACCGATACGTATTTCATAGATTGTTTCGAGGGTTATCAGAGACACCAACCAGTTGAAAATACCAGGTGCCATGGAAGTGTCAGCGTTATTCTAAAAAGTTTCTAACTCGGATTCTTGCTCTCTCCCAGTTCTTTAGTGTATGCTAGATAAGATACATTAGAACAGGCCCTGCCATCTGAACCTGCTGTTGAATATGTTTGGGGAGCTCGAGGTTCTTAGGTTAGATCTCTGGGTTGGGGAAAGAAAAAGCGTAATTCTTTCCAATCTCAGTATTTGCTGAGTAAGTTTCTGCCTCTGATGGGCTTTGAAAACGACCATTTATAATGGAAATTTTTCAGTTCCCACAAACTTTCTGTAGTTGCATAGGTTGTGTAAGATGCTGATAAAAAGCGTCAAGGATTTTGTATCTTAAAAAATCGTGTGGTATAGCATAATTTATTTGTTCAGAAAATACTTACAGAAGAAGCTGTGTGTTAAACCCTAAGGAAATAGTCTAAAACACATTCCTTTTTCCAAAGAATTGGTCCTTCATCTTGGGTTTAAGACAGGTATAAGCAGTATATGGTGAAATATGTGTCAGGAGAGAAGGAAAGAAAGTGCTCTGAGGGCTTAAAAACTGTTTTTAAACTGAAATAGGATGATGTACTGGAGAGGATCTGTTTCACATTCAGAAGTCACAGAAAACAATTATTTGTGGACTTAATATCGTTTAACATTTTGTCCTTTCTAATTTTTATGAGATGGTAAATGAAATAAAATATTTTTGGTTTTAAATTGCAGTTTGAAACAGTATATAAGGTATCTAAATGTGGCAGTACTTCACTAGTATTTTTTGGTTAGTTACTTAATGGGCATCTGCTAGTTCATTGTGTGACTTAGAGATAGCATTGTATTGGGCAAAATGTGGACCAGTTTTCAAGTGCTTAAGGAGGTGAATACAGTGCAGACAAGTAGCCATATTTGTGAATTTATTCTGTGTGTGTGAGAAAGAGATGGAAGGGTAGGGAAAGGATGCAAGGAATAAAGGAGAAAAGGTAGGGAAGAAGAATATAGTTTAAGGGCAGAGGATTGGCTTTGTTTGTCTTCTTACCCTGTTTCTCCATTCCATGAAGAAGAAGGTGTAAGAACCTTATTCTGGGCCACTACATGAAGAATTTCTTTTCTACTTACTCTCCAGTGTTAATTAGAAACAAACAAAAAAAACCCACAACATTTTCTGCTAAACCGTCCTTAAGGGGACAGTAACTGAGTGAAGAAAAGAGGAGTGGTGAGTTAGCATGAAAATATTTATTCTTTCCAGGAATGATTCTGAGGGTTGGAGAAATACCTTTAGGCAAATCTGAAGCACATACTTTTTATAACTCTCCTTTAAAATAATGTTTCTTTTTCATTTATAGTATTGTGAGTTGTATGTTTTTACTGTTACAGTTTAAAAAGACAGTTATTCATGAGTCAAATGTTTTCACTTTTTTAGGAAGAAGAGAAATTAATCCAGCAGGAACTGAATAATCTGAAAGCAACTGTTTCTGCTCCTACTACAACCCTAGTAAGTTTATATAGTCAATGTCAGTGTGTTTTCAATTTGAAATCTGGTCTACTATTGACTCGGTAGTGGCATTAACTGTTGAGTTGCTAAAATCTAATATATCACAGTCAAAATCAGTTACGGATGATAATAAGTCAGACGTTAACTTTGGCCTTTTATTACCGACTGACTGCACCAGACCAAAACTTGCTTGACTGATGTCAGTTCAGTGCCAACATGATGATAGTTATATAAATGTGGTAATACTCCTGGAACCCCATAACCCATCTTACTGTTTTAATGTTGTGCAGTGAAAGAAGGATACTGCTGCTGCTGCTGCTAAGTCGCTTCAGTCGTGTCTGACTCTGTGTGACCCCATAGATGGCAGCCCACCAGGCTCCTCTGTCCCTGGGATTCTCCAGGCAAGAACACTGGAGTGGGTTGCCATTTCCTTCTCCAATGCATGAAACTGAAAAGTGAAAGTGAAGTTGCTCAGTTGTGTCTGACTCTTAGTGACCCCATGGACTGCAGCCTACCAGGCTCCTCCATCCATGGGATTTTCCAGGCAAGAGTACTGGAGTGGGGTGCCATTGCCTTAGGACAAGTAATTTAAAATAGTATTTTAATACTGTTAAAATACATAATATGTAATATATATTAAATATAAATATAGATAGTATACATTATATAATATTAAAATAAATAATATATAAAATAGAATATTAAAATAATAGTATTTTTAAAGGGCTCATTTATTATTATTATTATTTATTTTTTATTTTACTTTATAATACTGTATTGGTTTTGCCATACATTGACATGAATCCACCACGAATGTACATGAGTTCCCAATTCTGAACCCCTCTCCCCATATCATCTCTCTGGATCATCCCAGTGCACCAGCCCCAAGCATCCTGTATCCTGTATTGAACCTAGACTGGTGATTTGTTTCTTACATGATATTATACATGTTTCATTGCTATTCTCCCAAATCATCCCACCCTCTCCCTCTCCCACAGAGTCCAAAAGTCTGTTCTGTACATCTATGTCTCTTTTGCTGTCTCTCATACAGGGTTACCATTACCATCTTTATAAATTCCATATATATGTGTTAGTATACTGTATTGGTATTTTTCTTTCTAGCTTACTTCACTCTGTATAATTGGCTCCAGTTTCATCCACCTCATTAGAACGGATTCAAATGTATTCTTTTTAATGACTGAGTAATACTCCATTGTGTGTATGTACCACAGCTTATATTTAATATATATTAAATATAAATATAGGTAATATACATTATATAATATTAAAATAAATAATATATAAACATAATACTATTAAAGTAATAGTATTTTAATACAGACCTTATAGAACTGAACTGATACATTGTAAAAATCTCTTATTTTGCATTTCTACATCTTGGAGTATAGGTTGACTGACAAAGTAGAAAAATGATTTTCTTGCTGTAAAACTGAGTATATTGCATAATAGCTAAATCAAGATCTAGTTAAAAAAAATTGACTCCCTATAATTTGATTTTCAAACAGCATTCATTCAGCAATTAAGCAGTGGCCACTGTGAGACTGTCCCTATATAGTTAGATTAAGGCCTAGGTTTTTTTTCTTTTAATTTTTATGTGGTTTTAGATAATGAGATTTTTATAAGTAACATTTATTTAGCAAAGATTTAGTGAGTGCTTTCTTTGTGTAAGTTGCTGTGGCGTACACTTCTAATAAAAATACTAGAGTGATCATTTTACATGTACACATGATCATGTGTGTGAATAACACTTGTAAAGTCTGGGAGAATATATGTATTTCCTTTTCTGGTTATAATAATAGGATGATGAACGGTGCTGCCGGATTCGTGGTCTCCAAAGGAGAAAATTTAACTCCAGGACCAAAGATAGTCACAGTCACTCAGAACTTTGGATAGATTTTATTTAAAGTGAGTGACAGAAAAAGCTTCTGACATAGACATCAGAAGAGGGCAGGAGAGTACCTGGGTTTAAGCAGGTTTAAGAAGGACCTTATATACTTCTCAACCAGCTGCGAGAATAGATAACAAATACCTCAAGGCTGTGAGAATTTCTCCTAGACCCTTTCCAGTAACGTACCTCCAGGGATGACATCAGCACGAGATTAGCCAGAAGGAACAGGTTAACCCAGAACTCAAGGCTGTGGAAGTTTTACCCAGGCCTTCTCCCATAACATTCATCCAAAGCTCAAAAAAAAGGCATGTCCTTGAACAAGAGATACTGCTGCCTATGAGACCTTCTTGTCTAAGGCAAAAGAATGTGAGAAAGAAAGAATGTTTACTTGCTCCTTAAAGGGGCCTTAGTTAGGTTTGGACTCTTTGTCAACCTGCCTAAGTTACTCTTCCAGGTGGACAAATGAAACTCAAAGCATAATTAATGTGATACAGTGTTCAGTGTCAGTCTCTCACTTGTGTCCGACTCTTTTGTGACCTCATGGATTGTAGCCCCCAAGCTTCTCTGTCTATGGGATTTCCCAGGCAAGAATACTGGAGTGGGTAGCCATTTTCTTCTCCAGGGGATCTTCTGCACCTGAGGATTGAACCCAAGTCTCCTGCATTGCAGAAGGATTCTTTACTGCCCAAGCTATCAGGGAGGCCTCCAGTGTGATATATCTGTGTGTAAACGTGTATATATATGTGTGTGTGTGTATAGATATGTATATGTTTATATGTGTATGATTAAAATCATTGAAAGATACGTTAAGCAATGACTTCTCTTTTTAAGCAGTGACTTCTCTCTTTTTACTTGATTTCCATTTTCTATAGTTTGCATTATTAAGTACAATTTTTCATGTTATTCAGTATAAACCTGGTGTTCACAGAATTTAGATAAGTAGATAGAAGTTAGGGAGCCACAGTTTGAAGGACGATTTTATAATAATTATGGCCAGTCACTCTGAGTGTCCGTTATAGAATAATCAATCTATCCTTGAGGTGGTCATGTAGAAGTTAGATTACAGTTTGTTAAAGAAATTCTGAAGTGAATTTCTACATTGGAGAATGCATTTTCTTCTCCAAAAATAAGAGAATAATAGTCTATGCAATAGAATTTTACTTAAAGTTCCTAATGACTTACGAGAACCTATGAGATAAAATGTTACAAGACCAAGGTTGATATTTAAAGGCTTAAATGAACACTTCGACTCCTTGTTGATACAGAATTTTGCTTATATATATATATGTATATTTATTTATTTTACTGTGATGGGTCTTAGTTGCAGCTTGCAAAATCTTTGGTTGTGACATGTGGGATCTAGCTCCCTGACCAGAAACTGAAGCCAGGCCCCTGCATTGGGAATGCAGTCTAAGCTGCTGGACCGCAAGGGAAGTCCTGATATAGAAGTTTTTGAAGAAGCTTCCAGTATCTTTTACCCATGTTTCTTCAGTTGTCATTGTTCAGTTGCTCAGTCATGTCCAGCTCTTTGCAACCCTAGGGACTGCAGCATGCCTGGCTTCCCTGACCTTCACCATCTCTCAGAGCTTGCTCAAACTCAAGTCCATTGAGTCGGTGATGCCATCTAACCATGTCATTCTCTGATGTCCCTTTCTTCCTGCCTTCAATCTTTCCCAGCATTTGGGTCTTTTCTAATGAGTTGTCTCTTCGCATCAGGTGGCTGAAGTGTTGGAGCTTTGGCATCAGTCCTTCTGGTGAATATTCAGGATTGATTTCCTTTAAGATTGACTGGTTTGATCTCCCTGCAGTCCAAGGGACTTTTAAGAGTCTTCTCCAATATGACAGTTCAAAAGCATCAGTTTTTTGGCATTCAGCATTTTTTATGGTCCAGTTCTCACATCCATACAGGACTACTGGAAAAACCATAGCCTTGATTAAATGGACCTTTATCAGCCAAGTAATATCTCTGCTTTAATTTGCTGTCTGGGTCTGTTATAACTTTTCTTTCAAGGAGCGAGCATCTTTTAATTTCATGAGTGCAGTCACCATCCATAGGGATTTTGGAACCCAAGAAAATAAAGTCTGTCACTTTTCATTGTTTCCCCAGCTATTTGCTGTGACTAGATGCCATGATGTTATTTTTTTTTAATGTTGAGTTTTAAGCCAGCTTTTTCACTCTCATCTTTCACCTTCATCAAGAAGCTCTTTAGTTCTTCTTCGCTTTCTGCCATAAAGGTGGTGTCATCTGCATATCTGAGGTTGTTAATATTTATCCTTGTAATCTTGATTTTAGCTTCTGCTTCATCCACCCTGGCATTTTGCATGATGTCCTCTGCGTATAAGTTAAATAAGCAGGGTGACAATATATAGCATTGATGTACTCCTTTCCCAATTTGGAACCAATTTTTCTCAGTATTTAGTAGTTAATGTGGTAATGAATTAACATTTATTACTTTAAACCCAAGTGACCTAAATTGAATCATTAAATATTATTCCCTTTAGATTTTCCTGTGATTTATTTTTAAACTTTGCATATTTAAATGTGTGTGTATATCTCTATATATATAATATATATGAAATTTAAATGTTGTCCTTAGTTTAAAATATTTTATTTTACTATTCTTAAGCATTTTGTGATTTAGGAATTATAATTCTGTTATAGATTAGGATTAATTGATGAAAGTGAAAGAGGAGAGTGAAAAAGTTGGCTTAAAGTTCAACATTCAGAAACGAAGATCATCTGGTCCCATCACTTCATGGGAAATAGATGGGCAAACAGTGTCAGACTTTATTTTTTTGGGCTCCAAAATCACTGCAGATGGTGACTGCAGCCGTGAAATTAAAAGATGCTTACTCCTTGGAGGAAAAGTTATGACCAACCTAAATAACATATTGAAAACCAGAGATATTACTTTGCCAACAAAGGCCTTGTCTAATCAAGGCTATGGTTTTTCCTGTGGTCATGTATGGATGTGAGAGTTGGACTGTAAAGAAAGCTGAGTGCCGAAGAATTGATGCTTTTGAACTGTGGTGTTGAAGAAGACTCTTGAGAGTCCCTTGGACTGCAAGGAGATCCAACCAGCCCATTCTCTAGGAGATCAGCCCTGGGTGTTCTTTGGAAGGAATGATGCTGAAGCTGCAATTCCAATACTTTGGCCACGTGATGCTAAGAACTGACTCGTTAGAAAAGACTCTGATGCTGGGAGGGATTGGGGGCAGGAGGAAAAGGGGACTACAGAGAATGAGATGGCTGGATGGCATCACTAACTCGATGGATGTGAGTTTGAGTGAACTCCAGGAGATGGTGATGGACAGGGAGGCCTGGCATGCTGCGATTCATGGTGTCACAAAGAGTTGGACACGACTGAGTGACTGAACTGAATTAATTTTTAGATACTAAAATAGTCTGAGCTTTACATATTTTGAAATACATCTATTTATATTTTTAATTTTTGATTAAAATTTGCTGTCAATATTGAGAATGCAGATATTCTCATACTAATAAATTTATAGACTCTCTTAAAACAAGTTATTAGCTTATGTTGTAAATATTGAAAGACTCAATTAAGTTTAATATTGGGATGACTCTACCATTAATAGGGCTTCCCTGGGTGGCTCTGATGGTAAAGAATCTGCCTGCAATGCAGGAGAACTGGATTTGATCGCTTGGTTGGGAAGATCCCTTGGAGAAGGGAATAGCAACCCGTTCCAGTATTCTTGCCTGGAGAATTCTATGGATAGAGGATCCTGGTGGGCTACAGTCTGTGGGGTCGCAAAGAGTCGGACACAACTGAGCAATTAATGCATACACATACCATTAATAAAGTCATAATAATTGTGAGAGTTGTTGAAAAAGTAATACTTACAATAAATCATTGCATATCATATCACCATAATAATTCTGAAGAAATGTCAGATGCAATTTGGTCTTTTAAGTGTGAAAAATATTTTCATTACAGAAATTGTTACCAACTTGTGGAGGTTTCATGGATATTTTCATTTGACGAAGTGTATTATATGATGTGCTGCATTCTAGAAGCCAAGTTAGAGTACTATGAGTGAAATTTTTTCTGAGGACCACGCGTCTCACATTATAACCAAATTTTTCAGGAAGGGGACCTACAATTAGAAATAGCTATAGTTGATTATTTTATATTGTTGCCTGTAATGAAATATCAAAATAATTTTACTAAAATGAGTACTGTTGATAGTTAAATTTGGGAGAAACTTGTTTACAAAGTCTGACTTTGGGTGATAATTTACATATGTTGTTTCTTCAGTGCCAGGATTAAAGAATTCTGCTGTTACGTGATTACAAACATACTAAAAGATCAAAGCATTCTATTTATTTATATGATTACTGGATTTTTTTTTTTTTCAGAAAATGATGAAGGAATGTATGGTGAGACTTATATATTGTGAAATGCTTGGATATGATGCTTCCTTTGGCTATATACATGCAATCAAGTTGGCACAACAAGGAAATCTTCTAGAAAAAAGAGTAGGTATGTATGCATTTAAGACTTTTGCACTTTACTTAAAGTTCTGGCTAGTATATAAAATGAATAATGACTGATATGTAGTATGTTTTTAGAATACTGCCTTGTGATTTCCTTACCTTTAAAAGATAATGCTTCAAAAACTTACAGCCTATAAATCAGTTTTCCTGATTCATAACATTTTGGAGTTACATAGAAGATTAAAAGTTACTTGTTCTTATTATGGTGGTTAGATGACTGTCAAGACTCGCTGAACTATACTCTTAAAAGGATGACTTTTCTTGTATGTAAATTATACTTGAAAAAAGCTGATTTTTAAAAGTCTATTCAGTTTCAGTAGTTTAATGATTAGATATGGTTTTTTATAGAATAAGACTGAAATTGCTGTGAATAATTTTAGGTATCTTGCTCTTGGTTTCACAAATGTTAGCTATAAGGATTTCAGGTATCTTTAAAAAATTGTTCTCTCTAATCCTTTAAGGCTATTAGTAAAAGTCCTTTCAAAGTCTTAAATCTTGTTTTCTTATAGCTTCAGCTTCATATCAGAAACTTGGGGAGGAAGCCCTTTAGAATAACATAGGAGCAGAACATATTCTTTATCACAGAAGCTGATACTGTTGCATTGCTGAGGACCAGCATTCTTCTTATGTTCTGTGACCCGCGCTGTCTGACGATGGGGAAGGGTGGAGATGTCTTGGTAAAAGGCTCTGAGACTATCCTCACACAGTATTCTACTTGTTGAACCCCACTTCACCAAAAATACTCTTCTTTTGTTATATTCTTCCCTCCAAGTACAGTGGCCTCGGGCAGCATCTGTCTCCCTTTCTGTACCAAGTTTTCACTCTTCTGTGATCACTCAGGTGGCTCCTACCATCTGTTTGTCTTTTCCAACCTAATTGTAAAATCTCTGAAAGCAGGAAATTTGGAAAACAATAGATAGTCAGTGCTTTGTACATCTGTTGCTGTCTTTTTCTTTTTAGACTTTCATGTAATTTTTTCATTTTCAATTAAATTTATTTACTTATGACTGTGCTGTGCAACTTGCGGGATCTTAGTTCTTTGACCAGGGTTTGAATCCAGACCAGCAGTGAAAGCACCAAGTCCTAACCACT
Organism: Madoqua kirkii; assembly: GCA_006408675.1. Taxonomy (NCBI): domain Eukaryota; kingdom Metazoa; phylum Chordata; class Mammalia; order Artiodactyla; family Bovidae; genus Madoqua; species Madoqua kirkii. Next base: position 33,871 of record SJYC01017248.1, read on the forward strand.
GGACCAGTAGGGAATTCTCTAAGTTTTATTTTTAAAATATGTAAAAATTACTTGTGTTACATGGTCCAAAGTTAAGACCTGATAAAAAGGTATAATCAGACAAATTTCTGATTTGTCAAAGTTTTACTTTTATTTCTAGCTCCTGTATGAGTTTGCCCCTTACCCCATGAGTAACTATTTTCACTAGTTTCTGATTAATCTTTCCGTTGCTTCTTTTTGAAAATAAGCAAACAAGTACACATTTATATACTCTCTCTTACACAAAAAATGGCTTGCTATAGAGATTATTCTACACCTTGTTTTGATATCTTTGTATTTTTATACAATTGCATAGTTTTCATCGGGTGGGTAGATATACCACAGTATTTTCAATCAGGTCTCTATTGGTGGATATATGAGTTTGTCTTTTGTTTTTTGCTCTCATAACCAATGTTGCAGTGAATGACCTTGTACATGTGTTATTTCATAGTTAAAGAGGCTAAGGAGACCCCATACTCATTGAGACTCATGGTCTTTCTTAGGAAAGTATTTTCTTGCCACCTTGAGAGACATATATGTGGGTATCAGATGTTCTTTATGTGTGCTAATGACTGGAACTTTTGTTTTTTAATGTGATGTGTGATGTGAAAGTTGCTCAGCCATGTCTGACCCTTTGCAACCCCATGGACTGTATAGTCCATGAATTCTCCAGGTCAGAATACTAGAGTGGGTAGTGTTTCCCTTCTCCAGGGGATCTTCCCAACCCAGGGACAAAACCAGGTCTCCCGCATTGCAAGCGGACTCTTTACCAGCTGAGCCACAAGGGAAGCCCTTGTTTTGTAAGGTAGCATTTGAATCTTTTATATCTTGATTTTAGTACTTCTGCATCGTCTACTCTCCTGAGATTTCTATGGCTAACTTTGGTGCTTTGTCTGATAGATAATGCCTTATTGTTTTTCACATGAATATTGTTGAATAAATAAATCTCAGTATCCATTAAGTCAATAATTATATTAGGTGCTTTATCTTGTGAGATGGTATTTCACTTTACAGAGGAGAAAACTGAAGCTCAGAAAGGTCAAGTCAGTTGTCGAAGGTCATAGAGCTATTAAATGGTGGAGCCAAAATATGAACCCAAGTTTCTATGAATCAAAGCCTGTATTCTTATCCTATAGCTCACTCTTAATCATAGCAAGTGTACTTTATAATCATAGTTGTTGTTATTTCTTTTCCTGAAAAAGAAAGTGAAGTCACTTGGTTGTGTGCGATTCTTTGCGATCCCATGGAGTGTAGCCTGTCAGGCTCCTCTGTCCATGGGATTTTCCAGGCAACAGTACTTGAGTGGGTGGGTTGCCATTTCCTTTTCCAAGAGATCTTTCCAACCCAGGGATCAAGCCCGAGTCTCCTGAATTGTAGACAGATGCTTTACCGTCTGATTCACCAGGGAAGTCTTCTTTTCCTGAAGTCTTTCTCATTTTTTGAGTCACAGAATATCTTTTTCCCCTGTTTCTGGATTATCAAAATAGTTTCCCTTTTTTCTCTGATTGTCAAAATAGGACATCTTTGACACAGATTTAAGATTTTTTGTAAGGTTTCAAGGAGGTCTTTGGATTAGTTTGTTGACCTTCTTGCATTCTGGTACTAGTGATTTAAGTGTGGATAATATCTTTGCTGAACAGATATAGTCTGATAAGATGTAATCTCTGCTTTATTTTTTAAAATTTATTTAACTGAATAATTATAGTATTGTGGTGGTTTCTGCCATACAGCAACATGAATCGGCCACAGGTATACATGTGATCCCCCCTCCTGTAATCACTGCTTTAAATGCAGTCTAGGGTTTTTCTCTTCTCTGGTCCTGGTTCTTTTTTCTCCGTCCTGATTATGGGAGTGATAGCTCTGCTCCTCTGACCTTCAGTGAAGATGCTTGGTTATGAGAATAGGAAATTTCTGACAGTTTTTCCACTTTCCACAACAGGCACAGACAGTATGAATGCTGGGTAGTAATAGGGATAGTTAACCTCAGAATCCCTAATAAAAGGGCTGGAAGAATTGAAAAGAATGAAAAACAACAGGGATGGGAGACAGGGATTCAGGTCTCAAGGGAGGCTGAAGAAACAGAATAGCACAAGGGTTAGAAACGTGACCTAACTCCTACCGGCTTGGTTGTAGTCCTGGCTCCACCGTTTAGGAGCTGCAGACCTTGGGCAGTTATCCTTCTGGAGCCTCATTTTTATACTGGGGATAATAATAATATCTATTTCATAGAGTTATTGTAAAGATTCGATAGGCTTGTAATGTATTTGACCCATAAAAACTGTCTTACAAATGTTATCAATATGAAGGGTGACAGGAAAGTGAAATGGGGCATCTAGATTCCATACACATGGTATTTGTCATGGTATTAAAGTACTTCTCAATTTTAAGATGTACTTTTTAATGTTCTGATATTATTAAAAGTGCTTAAGTCAACGAGTATATTTAATGTGGTAGACAGTGTTTTTTTCCTCAACATCTATTCACTCAATAGTTTATCTTCAAATTGAGAAAACAAGGTATTTTTTAAAGGCTTAATGTATGATTTATGTCATATGGTTTGGTATTAAATAACTAATTCAATAATACAAATAGCTGGTAACTCACTATTTATTAACTATAACCGTTGTTAGTTTTTGGATACTTGTATTTGGCTACAAGACAAAATGTTTTGATTAACTGTGTAGAAATTTGCACAGAAGATAGAAGGTATATATTCCTGATGTCATTTACAGGACTTTAAGCTGGTACACATAGCCTTTTTTCCATTCTAGTTATATCCTGTGAAATATCTAATTATGAAAGACTTCAGGATGAACACCTGAAATCTTCCTTACTGAATTTTTTTGAACCTTCTTATTTTACTGTCTGTTTTAATATTTACCTATAACTGCGTCTTTGATATTCGAACTTTGGAATATATTATTGCTTTGTTTAACTTCTTAAGAGTTAATTTTTGACAGGTGGTAATGAGACTTTTTCTCTCAAATTTTAAGGTTATTTGGCTGTGTCTTTATTTCTACATGAAAGTCATGAACTATTGCTTCTCCTTGTGAATACAGTTGTAAAGGTACTGTATTGTATGCTGGTTAATATAAAGTCTTAAATTATTCCTTCAGGCATTTGACAGTTTTTACATTTTTGAAAGAATGTAGGCTTGCAGAATGAGTTTATTGGAAAGATCTTTTAGATCAGTTTCTGCATCTGTAGAATGTGGATAATAATAGAACTTAACCAAGTTGTGAGTGTTGAATGAAACACTCTACAGAATAACATTTGCTACTGCTGCTGTTATAGTGGTTTCATTTAAAAAAGCAGAGTTAAGGAAAATAAACTCAAAATGGTCTAAAGATCTACATGTAAGACCTGAAACTATAAAACTCCTAGAAGAGAATGTAGGTGGAATACTCTTTGACATAAATTGTAGCAACGTTTTCTTGGATCAGTCTCCTAAGGCAGAATAAATAGAAAGCAAAAAATAAACGGACCTAATTAAACTTAAAAGCTTTTGCACAGCAAAGGAAATAACTGGTAAAATGAAAAGGCAACCTATGGAATGAGAGAAAATATTTGCAAATGATGGGACTGACAGGGCTTGATATTCAAAATATACAACACTCATACAACTCAATATAAAAAAAGTAAACAACACAGTCACAAAATGAGCAGAAGACTTGAATAGACATTTTTCCAAAGAAGACATGTAAATAACTAATAGGCAATGAAAAGATGTTCACTAATTATTGGAGAAGTAAAATCAAAACCACAGTGAGGTATCACCTCATTGAGAATGGCTCTTGTCAGAAAGTTCGTGAAGAATAAATGTTGGCAAGGATGTGGAGAAAAGGGAATCCTTATACATGGTTGGTAGGAATGTAAATTGGTCAGCCACTATGGGAAACAGTATGGAGATTCCATAAAAAACTAAAAAAGAATTACCATATGATCCAGCAGTTTTACTCCTGGGTTTCTATCTGGACAAAGCAAAGACACTGACTTAAAAAGGTACATATAACCTCAGTGTTCACAGGCCGATTTATAGTAGCCAAGACATGGAAACAACCCAAATGCCCATCAACAGACGCACAGTTGGATTAAAAAGACTTGGTATATATACATAGTAGACTATTATTCAGGTATTAGAAACAGTGAAATACTGCCATTTGTAGCAATGTGGATGAACCTAGAGAATATTGTGCTTAGTAAAATAAGTCACACAGAGAAAGACAAATACAGTATGATATCACTTATACGTATAGTCTAAAAAATAATACAAATGAATGTATATGCAAAATAGAAACAGACTCACAGACAGAAAATGAACTTGGGGTTACCATAGGGAGAGAGAGGAGGAACAACTTAGGAGTATGGTATTAGTAGGTAACAAATTACTGCAGTAAAATAAGTCACACAGAGAAAGACAAATACAGTATGATATCACTTATACGTATAGTCTAAAAAATAATACAAATGAATGTATATGCAAAATAGAAACAGACTCACAGACAGAAAATGAACTTGGGGTTACCATAGGGAGAGAGAGGAGGAACAACTTAGGAGTATGGTATTAGTAGGTAACAAATTACTGCTATAAAATAGATAAGGAAAGGGATAGCACAGGGAATTATACCCATTATCATATAATAGCCTACAGTGGAGTATAATCTGCAAAAATTTTCTAAATCACTATGCTATACACCTGAAGCTAATACTATATTGTACATCAGCTATACTTCAGTAAAAGAATAAATAAAAATAAAAAAAGCAGAGCTAGAACTATAATTCAGATTTTCAGACTCTTAATCAGATGCATTTTCCATGCTGTTGACTTTTTTTCTAGAATCTATTTTAAAGGGATATGATAAAAACTGAATAACTGAAGTCTTTTAAACTCTAAAAGTCAGTTTAAAGGAGAATAGAGTATAATTGGGTAACTGAAATGTATGATAATAAAAACACAATTTAATCCACATGCAATATTTTTTTCTGTTAAACTTTTAG
>SJYC01017250.1:0-11489 GCA_006408675.1 Madoqua kirkii
CTAGGAAAATGTTTAGTCACTAGCCATTTTTCCTTTGTGATTGTAGTACTTTATTGTATACATATTTTTGTTAAAGATTTTTTTTGTTACCTGTATAATATCTCTTTATTTCTATGCTTTTTTAAGTCAGTATTTTTAGTGTTCTGAGATTATAAAATGTTGTCTTATGGTTTGTGTTCTTTAAGAAATCTTGGGCCATGAATCTTCCAGCTAAAAATGATAGCTCTTATTGAGAATTATGGAGTAACTTCATAGATTTTTCAGATTTGTTTATGTTGAATCGGTGTTTAGAACAAATGATGGGCATGGACAGTCAACTACTGGAAATAAAATATTAGCCTTTCTTTATTTAGAAGTTGATCTAATCATAGCTGAGCATATTTTTATGAAAATTTCCCACTGTTTTGTGGTAGCCATACTTACCTTTGTATGAAATCTTTCTGAGAAAGATTTGAATTTTTTCCTTGTTGCTTCCCATTTACCCTCTCAGTTTTTTCTGTATTGCTTCCCATCTACTCTCATTTCAAATCTTGGCCTTTCCTGTCTTGTACTAGTTAGAATTTAGACTTTCAGAAACTCTGCTTTTGCAGTTATGGCCATACCTACTTCCTTGATGTGGAGTAAAGAGCTAAAGACAAGAGCTGTGGGCCACAGCTACAGATAGGCCAGTAGAAGTCACAACGAAGCTGTGAGACAGGGGTTGGACTTGACTTTTGAATCCTTGGTTATATTTTCATATGCCAAACCTATAGCCCAAATCCAGGTTTTTTGATACCTTGTGTTATTGCCACCATTTTGAGCCAGACCAGGGGATTCCTAAGCCTGATGAGGATTTGTATTCTTTTTCCTTAACTCATTTATTTACTGTGTCCTGGAACTCATATTGGTTAATACCCAATAGCAACACTTTGGGATGTAGATTCTAGTTACCATAGTAGTAATACTAGTGGCAAATCTGTTGTTATCTGTTTTCTTTTTATGTGAAAAGGATTTTCCATTACGACATAGTTTACCCAGGAAGATAATGGGTTGCTTGTTAATGCAGAAGCTAGATGACCATTTGTTAGGAATATTATAAAAGGTATCCTTGAATGGAACACAGAGGATTGCATTGGGTAATCTCAATTTTGAGATTCTATGATTTTAGGTAACAGAAATATGTCTTAAGGAATCCTAAAAGTAAATACTTCACTACTGCTGTTGTGAGCACTGCCAGCATAATCTGCAGATATGAGCCATGTGGAAATAGGCATGAGAGAGAAAAACAAGAATATAATTCCTTGAAAATGACATTGTGTTCACAGGATAGCAACTCTTTATTTTTGCTTCTTGTGTACTAGACATTATCTGTTACAAATGAAGTGCACGACTTGTATATACTTTCCTCCTCATTGTAATGAGGTTTTTGAAACATGAGCTGGGCAAGGAGAGGAGTAACATCTTTTAATGTAAGTCCCCCTTATACTCCCCTGCCCCACTTAAGTATTTGGAGTATGTTTACCCATGATATAAAAAAAGAAATAAAAAGCTGAAATGTTAAGGAGACTTTAATGTTAATGAAGAGACTGTTCGATACTACTAGCTAAAATTACCTCTTACTCATTTAAACTTACTATTTATTCTCTTCCCAATCTTTATAGAGATATGGCTTTCAGAAATGGAATTTGGGAATTAAGAAATCTGTTTATCTTTCTTGCTTTGTTTTGGTTTCAAAAGTAATATGTACTTGTTATTTATCAAAAAATGTTGTAACTGAAGAAATATATAACCTGGAGACTTAAAGTCTCTTGAGTTCTTACCTCCTAGAGATAACCACTATTTTATAATTTGGTAATTAGAATAAAAATTAATAATAAGTGGGTAATTCTCTCTCTTTTTTTAGATTAAAGTAATAGCTGGTATTTTGAATCATCTGGTCCGTAGTCTTTTCACCTTAAATGTCTGATATTTCCAGGTGGTTTATTTAGATTTTATTTTTTATCTTTAGGGAGATTATACGAAGAAAAGCTGTTCTGGCATTGTATAAATTTTATCTCATTGCTCCTAATCAAGTACAGCATATCCATGTTAAGTTTCGGAAAGCACTTTGTGACCGAGATGTTGGAGTCATGGCTGCTTCCTTGCACATATACCTTAGGATGATTAAGGTAAGTTGACATTTTGAGAAGTTACTGAGTAGCTATCCTTAGAAAAATACAACTACATAATTAAAAGAAAACACATATTTTTCAGTAAAATGTGTAAGTCACATTTAAGTTTGTATTATTGACCCTTTAATAGTAATTTTTGCATGTTGTTAATAGCGTGAGTTGCAGACACATTATAGATTTAGTCTTCTTTTTTAAATGCCTGAAATTTTTTCATGTTATAAAAGAAGCATGGAAAAATGGTAGCTCTGGAAGGTGGTTGAAATTTGCAGATTTGTGGATTTTCAAGAAGTGGCTCCTTTTTATACAGCTTCATGGGATACTTACAACAGCTTATAAAAGTGAGGAGAGCTGGTGGGGAATGTGTAAAGCACAGTCAGTCCCTAATTGTTTTGGCAACAGAGACCAGTTTCGTGGAAGACAATTTTTGCATGGGTTGAGGAGGGGGAGGATGATTTTGGGGATGAGTCAAGCACATTATGTTTATTTTGCTCTTTATTCCTATTATTATTACATCAGCTCTACCTCAGATCATCAGGCAGGCATTAGATCTCAGAGTTGGGGACCCCTGGTCTATTGTGTTGATTCCATACATTGATTCTGTGTTAGAGGAGGAAGGAGGATTAAATGTTATAGTAAAAATTTTTTTCTAAATGGCAATATGGGTTTATACTAATTCAGCCCCAGTGTATTGCCTGAAACCTTTTTGTGTCTGAAAGTATGTATTTGTGAGAGATTTCATCGTACCTCATAATGCTATTGAAATAAATTTAAAATTATACAAACTGAAAGTTGTCTTTACTTTTAAGCATTGCGTGTTCCAAAGTAGTATGGTATAAATAGATAATTGATATTAAATCTTGTTTTCCTCTAACATTTATTAAGCTTTGAGAGAGCTATTATTTCCCTTCCAAAAATTTGTCCTTGATACATATAAAAATTACAGTGAAGAGTCTAACATTCATTTTGAGGAATATGTATTTAATTCCCTAATTCAAGCAGATGGTTACTAGACCACTGTTGTGATCAGTTTGTAATGTATATAATGTTGAATCACTATGATGTATACCTGAAACTAATATAATATTGTGAGTCAACTATACTTCATTAAACAATGTAAGATGAACAAATTTCCCAAGTCCGAGAGAGTAGTCTGATAGATAATCAAGGCATGCTCATTCAGAATCACAAATATGTTTAAATAACATAGAGTTAATTAATTTTTAATAAGCAGGCTTGCTGATTGGGGGAGTTTTGAATGTTCGAATAATGATTGTATTCTTCCACTCAGAACATAATTTAGTTCAATTACATGGGAAATCTTTTGCAAACAAAATTGAGAGATTGCAAACAGGCCTTGATTTTCATCTAAAGTAGAGAGATTACTTTTTTTTTTTAGTATGCCAGTTCTTTTCAATTTTTAATTGCTGATACTAGCTATTAAAAGCTCTAAGATGTAATTATCAAACTTTGGAAAGGTAATTAAACTGCTGTGTGGGACAAGTAGGGAACGATGGAAGTTCTTAGGGGCATGATTCACTTCTGAATCTGGTCACCAGAAGAGTTTCACTGTGGAAGGAATTACACAAATCAGAGGACTGTTTCACTAAATGTGAACATGAGACTTCTAAATGAGCATATACTAAGTTAGATTCTGCATAGCATTTCAAGCAGATCTGTTTTATTTTTGAGATATTATTAATAAAGATTTTTGTTTTATTTTTTGAATATAGGAGAATTCATCTGCATATAAAGACTTGACTGGGAGTTTTGTAACGATTTTGAAGCAAGTGGTTGGAGGAAAGCTCCCGGTAGATTTCAATTACCACAGTGTACCAGCACCATGGTTACAAATTCAGTTGTTGAGAATACTAGGACTTCTAGGAAAAGATGATCAAAGGTAAACTCTTCTAAGTAAATTTTGTATTTTTAGGCTTTAGTCATGTAGAGGTTTATGATAAACCAGATTCTCCCAATGCTTAGTTGACTTAGTGATAAGTAGGCCACTGTAGGAAGTGTAAAATTCAGCTTGTTGAGATAATCCTGGCTTTCTGCTTATCTAAGTCCACTCACAGAAAAAGTTACCTTTGGAGCTCCATATCGTCTGTGAAACTCTCTGAATCATTCTAGTTTGGAAGTTGGAAAGCTTTTTTATAAAAAGCCAGATTATAAATATTTTAGATTTTGTGGGCTATGTGTTGTCTATTGCAGCGTGTTAACTCTGCTGTGGTATATAGCTCAAAAGCAGCCATAGATAGTATGTAAATGAATGAGCACAGCTCAGTTCCAAAAAACTTTATGGATATTAAAACTTGAATTTGATATAAACTTTATGTGTCATGAAATCTAATTCTTTTGATTTTTTAAAACCATTTAAAAGTGTAAAAACCATTTTAGCCTATAGCCAATATAAAAACAGACATGTGGCCAAATTACACATGCAGACTATAGTTTGCTGACACTGTTGCTATGGTGGAACAATTCATTTTGTCTGAATTACTTTTTTAGGCAATAATTTTATGAAACTTTTTGTGCATATCTTTCCAATTATATATATGTTTTGTAACTTTTAATTTTGCTGTAGTTTTTTAAACTTACAGAAAATTTCCAAGAATAATACAGGGAGCTCTCTACCTACATTCATCAGTTATTTACATTTGTTTTATCATTCTGTCTGTCTCTTCCTGTATGTGCATGTGTGCACACATTATTTTTATTTAAATTTTTTTTCTGAGCTGTTTGAAAACAACTCGATTTATTCCCCTCAAGAGCAAGGACTATTGGCTGTAAGTCCCTGATGTGTTTCTATCTTGAGAACGTATTTTTAATCAGATTCTGACTGTAGAGATATGGTTTTGTTTTATACAGTAAGGTACATGTATTTGCTAATTCTCTAGTCGTGCCATACTACTGGATTGTCCTCCAGGCTATTGCTCCTAGTAAAGCCGTTTCAGCTTCAAGTCAGAATACATCTTTGGTGAGCTCCTAATGAACACCAGCTGGGCTGTATCACTCTTGGTATTGCTATTTTCCTTTTTTTTTTTAATCTTTATGAATCTCAACCTTGACTGAAGCCTGGGGTGAAAACCTGGAGTTGATGGAGCAGACGCACACATTAGAAATGTTTGTCTACTGAGGAGTTGAAGCTCACTAGAATTGTTTTAAAACCATTAATTTCATAGTAATGCATTCAGATCTCATTGGTCCAAAAAGATTTAATGCCATCATATGTTGTCAGAAAGTTACTTTGTAGGCTTAGTGAATTTACTAAATTCGTTAATTCATTATCATCCTTTGCTTCAAGGATGAATTTGGAGCATACATACGAAAATGAATTTGTTTACAGAGTTCAGAGAGCTCAGTTGAATAGAAATTAGGCTTAATTAAATGAGTAAAGAATATATCTTTTTTACAGTGTTATAGACTTTAAAACATTTTCTCCTTTTTTGTCCCAACTCTAATGAGGTTTTATGTTAACATGTATTTCTTAAGACATGATATGCTCAATTTGGCAAAGTAAAAATGTTATTTTATAACAGGATTCTAATATATTTAATTGTAAGTATTAATTTACTGGAAAAGTCTTACATTTATGGTCTTTTATATCTATTTGAATATTTTCTTGTGTTTTATAGCATCCTGCTTCTTAGGTTATTAACATTCAGCTCAATCATGTCTGCAAATGTTTCCACATTTTGTGTGGTTAATTATAACTCCTACATTAGCTTTTAGAATTGGGAAATTATACTGTAATGTTAAGTGTAGAATTACCAGATTTTTGGGGGGGAATATTTGTAATGTCTACTATATGATTGTTGTCTGTCAAAGAAATGCTTACATAATAAAATGAGGGATTTTAAAATATGGTTCTGAATTCTCAGTTGATATGTGTACTTCAGTTAAGGTGCAGTAAAAGTACACGCACTTTAAATTGAGTTTTATAGCTGTATATTTTTTTTAAAAAGAAGACATTTTCTCAGAAACTTGTAACATACATGATAGAAAATTTGTATAGCCCAAGATTATTTTGATCTTTTTGTTTTGTAGTATAGTTTTTCTACAAGAAACTACTGTGTATTTCTTTGTTGATGTGCTTTTTTTCTATTAGTGCTTTTTGATTTTATAAAACATAAAAAAATATCAGCTGAGAAGCCATATTTTTCACCATTGGCCTTTTAGAGAGGACTTTTACCTGGAGAAAAGGCGTAGTGGCAGAGTGCTAGGGATCTATAAGACACTGCATTTTTGTATAGTTTCTGCCTCAACTCAGTTACTGTAACTGTAATCTGTGACCGTAAAGACACAGAATGGTTTAATTTGTTAATTTCACAAAAATATAATTTCTTTATATTTAACATAAATGAAAGTTAAAATTTTCTCTCTGAAGAACCTATTGCTGCTCAAAGAAAGACTGATAATTGAATATTTTTAAAAAATAAGTATTTAAAGTACATATAATATACTGTCTGGAATAATCTGGATATGTGAAGTGTTACTATAGTAACTTTAAACAGGTAGAAGTATTATATTACAAAGAAAATGATAAAAGAGTGTTATTATTGAAAATGTTCAATAGATGATTCAATAATCAAGCATCAGACGGTGAAGAAAATGCCGTAGATCTATTCCATACTTAAGAAAACAGTTTTCAAATAAAGCAGTCTGTCATCTAGTCACCAAATATTTAAGGTTTTATTATATATTAGTCCCTGTGCAAGATGCTTGAAATACAGTTGTGAACAAAACAGTCTTATCATTGAGTGCATAGCCTAGAGAGATGGAAAGGGACAGGTACTATGAATGTTACAGAGGCAAATTACAGGGCACTCTGAAGCATATAGCAGCTATTCTTAGTTGAGCAGAAGGATAAGGAAGGCTTTTCTAAAAAAGTGATAGTTAAGACAACTAAAGGTTGAATTTGAGATAGATAAGAATATATAGATGTGGAATAATGAACTTTGTAATGAAGAGACAGCAGCTATTTATGTTAAACACAATTTAAAAAAGTCTTTTAGTGATAGGAAACAAGAGTAAAATGGCGGAGGAGGGAGAACTGAGAAAAGTAACTAGTCTTAATAGCCAGAGGGAAGAACTCTTAGTTTTTTATTGATCACCTTGAGAAAGCTTATTGGAGAAAGTGGGATATTTTGAGATATTTAAGAGATAGAAGTAAAACAGTTTGAATTTTGCCTACTATGGAGATAAGAAGTAGAAGAATTATTGAGAAATATAACTCAGTAAGAAGTCATTTCTTAATCTGGTGAAATACCATGAAATAGGGGATAGAGAGGAGTATTTGTTCTTTCAGGCAGTGATAAACTGCAAATATTAAAGAATAATGGTTGTAGAAACGTAGAGTAGACTAGAGGGCAGAAGTTGAACCAGTTTTAACTGTAATAAAACTGAAGAAAGGAACGAAGAAAGGATTGAATCTGTAAGACTAGTATAGAAAAAGTAATGTACATGGTAATGAGTTGCGATAGTAAATTTTGAAGGATAAATATATGTTTTGATGTATAAATGGTAGTTAAGGTAACAAGCATGGTGTTCATTTATTCAACCAGTATTTATTGAATTCCTACAAAACAAAACCTTAATTTTTAAACTAGATACAGATTGAAGAAAGAGTTGGTTTACTTACCTATTCCTCCCTGTTAAATGTGGGAGATTAAAGGAAAAATAAGGTAGACACAGGCCCTGCCCTTCTAAGTGTATAGTATAATGAACAGTTGATGTCATCTAGGATCTTACTGGGACTTACCAGGTGGCACTAGTGGTAAAGAACCCGCCTGTCAATGTAGGAAATGTAAGAGACTGTAGGTTCGATCTCAGGGTCGGGAAGATCCCCTGGAGGAGGGCATAGCAACCCACTCCTGGATTCTGTAGAGTCCTGTGGACAGAGGAGCCTGGCGGGCTATAGCACGCACACAGGATCTTACTATGTAATGAGAAGAATAAGGCATCAGAGGTAAGGATGATCCTTATTGAGGCAGGTGGTTTGGCTAGGAGCTGTTGGAATAATCCAAAGTAGTGTCAGAACTTTTCCAGGCAGCTAAAGTAAATTAAAAAGTTGTTTGAGATATAATTATTTTATTGGATAGTAATATATGCACATGGTTCAGAAATCAAAATGTACGAAAGGGTATACAATGAACAGTAAAATGTCCCTTCAACCCTTATCACCCACACCTGTAGATAACTGCTGTTACCTGTTCCTTCCTATTTAGAGAATATTGTATACCTGAGGATATAGTTTTAATGTTCGCCATTAGGACATCCTTCTTTTATTAAGATTGATGAGACCAGTGCTAACAATTTGTTTCTTTGTAGTCTGCCAGTCCAGTGTTTAACCTTGCCAGAGAGACTTAGTTTCTGTTTTCTTTTTTCCTTTACTTACTTCTCTTTGTTCTGCATTTCCCCCCATATTTGTACCAATACTGTTTGTAGCTTACATTTATCAGTGGTAGAGTATTCTCTGCTGCTAAGTCACTTCAGTCGTGTCCGACTCTATGTGACCCCATAGACGGCAGCCCACCAGGCTCCCCCATCCCTGGGATTCTCCAGGCAAGAACACTGGAGTGGGTTGCCATTTCCTTCTCCAATGCATGGAAGTGAAAAGTGAAAGTGAAGTCGCTCAGTCGTGCCCGACCCTCAGCGACCCCATGGACTGCAATCTACCAGGCTCCTCCGTCCACGCAATTTTCCAGGCAAAAGTACTGGAGTGGGGTGCCATTGCCTTCTCCTCTAATAAACTTAATATAAATATTTTATTGCTTAAACAAATGAATATTAAATTATAAACTTCATAAGGGCTGGGACTATCTCTGTCTTATTGGCTAGCATATCCCAGTATCTGGCACTGGGTTAATCAGTAATATATTTTAATTTAATTAATAGAAGAGAAAGTTATTTTACTTTTGATCAGTTATCTCATTGGGTGTCAGTCTTAATACTTTCCAAATCATATTTTAGTTGAAGTTTCATTATTATAGCTTACCTTAGTGTCAAATCAAGAAATAAATCGTATCAGAGACATTTAGAGTGTATCTGCTATGTGCCAAGCATTGTAAAGTGATATAGAGGATATGAGGAAGTATAAAATCTAAGCTTTGCCTTCAAGGAGTTTATAGTATAATGGAAGAGATAACTTATTTATGAAGGCATAATACCAATATAAGGCAGAATGTAAAGGGGGAGATAAAGGGAATAAATATTATAGGATTCCAGAGGTGGTTAAGATCACCGTGGGCTTCAGGGCACTTAAAGATTTATTGATGTAACAGGACCTTGAAAGATAGGATTGAGATAGCCAGAAAGGAGGTTAAAAGCAGTTCTAGGCAAAGGGAACATGAAAGAAGGTGCAGAAGTAGGGGAGTTTAAAACCCCCCACTGTTTCAGAAAACAGTGACTTGCGGGCTTGATTGGACAGTTAATAGTGGGAGCAATGGGAAGGGTATATTGTGGACATCCTCCTGTGGCAGCCTCAGGAGTTTGGATTTTATACTGTATAAATATGGAGATATGAAATAGTTTTGGGCAGGAAACTAAGATGAGAAGGACATTTTTAGTAAACTAGTAAACTGAAAGATAATATAAAATGAAATATAAGGAATAGAACCATTGAAAGTAGATAGAAGTACTTGAGGTGTACTCTCCACTAAGTACACCTAAAAACTCCAGTATATGTAAAATAAACACATAAGACTGAAACATGGATAAATGAAGGTAGACTGATGCGGGACCTGGGCATGTAAGGAATGACTCCAAGGTTAGTACCCTGCGTTTTCTTTTTGCCTTGTATACCCCAAATTGGGTTCTGGAGAGCCAGCAGTCTGAAAATGCAAATGCAGATAAAAATGCCCTGAAAAAAGCTTACTCTCTAGCCAGAGGACTCAGGCAAAAAGGGTGGGCTGCAGTCCACAGGGTCGCTAAGAGTCAGACATGACTTCACTTTCACTTTCACTTTTCACTTTTATGCATTGGAGAAGGAAATGGCAGCCCACTCCAGTGTTCTTGCCTGGAGAATCCCAGGAATGGAGGAGCCTTGTGGGCTGCTGTCTCTGGGGTCACACAAAGTTGGACACGACTGAAGCGACTTAGCAGCAGCAGCAGCAAGATGGAAAACTTTTAGACAATAGTTTTTCTATTGCAGTCAAGCACCACATAGTAAAAACTATGGACTACCCAAAGCAGCAAAGGCTGAGTGAAGAATCAAGATTTCCATCCTCATCAGGTGTAATGAGGTGCCCCAACCCTGCCATGGAGCTGGTGGTGAAGACCAAGAGGGCAGCTGCAGTTTGATCCCTGCCGTATGTCAAGAGGGACCCTCCCTGGCATTGCCAGTGGAGATGGTATGGGAAGCCTGGGTTTTACATCATCAAGGAACAGAGAACAATGAGGTACCCCTCCCATCTTTCCTGGGGTGGTGGTAGAGGAAACTAGTTCTCAGTTACAGGTCACATCAGGAGCAGTACCGGGCTGCCCCTTGCTCTCCCAGACAGGGTACCCTCATCCCCCATCCAGAAGGATCCAGCATCCCCTGCCATTCCAAGTACTGAAGGAGGCAGAATGGAGAAACTGGACTACCACCCTCATTGGCTGGTACCCCCATCTCCTTACCAGAGTGGCGACAGTAGATAACTTATTTAAAATGTAAGAAAAGTCTAGTCTGAAGGATAATCAGTAGAATTTCTCAAATTTTGTACATAATCCTACCCAAAATATCTATGATAAAGCCACAGTGTATCACAAATGTTAGAACATTATTAATTTGGTAATTTTTACTTAATGATATTGTGGTTAGGACCTGGGTTGCTCTGGAGGAGTAAGCAAAACTCCACATTGCATTTTTTCCTTTAGTAGTCCTCAGAGGCACCTTTGTTTTAACCACTGCAGTGAGGAGACAGTGGAGTGACTGCTTTTTTGTCTTTGGACTTGGCCTTTTGTAGAGTTGGAGTATAAACAGTCTTAACCTCTAAATTATTTTTAAATAATTTAAAACCTATATTTATTTGAGTTCATTTATGCCTAAGTTGACAAATAAGTGTACTTTTTGAACTATTAATTTTATTCTGTATCTAAACTAGCAGTTCTTTTAGGTTCTGTGTAGGTAGTATAGGTTTCTCTCATATATTCTCCTTTTTTTTAACCTTTAAAAATGTAATTGTACATCTAAAACTAATAATTTTATATATCAGTTATATCTCAAAAAATAAAAATCATCCTTAGTTCACAGTTTACAAAGATTGTCTGAAGGCTAGGTTTAATGGTATTTTGCCTACTCTTGCCTTAGTTGATTAATTGACCAAGGCTTTCTCTGTTTACTTCATGAAGTCATAAAGT
>SJYC01017252.1:0-11563 GCA_006408675.1 Madoqua kirkii
TAAACATTAAATTATTTAAAAGCAATAAATTAAAAGTTTATTGAAAGAACATTATTACGTTGAATAATTATAATTTTACAAAAATAAGATTATGAATGCTGAATTCTAAAGGTACTATTTTTGAAATACTGTTTCTGAGAAATTGCCATCTACATATATGCAGTATATATGCATATATATTTTGGATTCCTAGTTTTGATCTTCTAAAAAATTGTTCCCTGCCTTGAATGAATCCAGAAAGTTTATGGATGATTTCTATGTGTAGACATTGTAGAAAAATGCGAAGATGCCAAGGGACAGTAACAAATAATTATATGACTTTTCTACTTTGAACGGATACAGAGCATGCATTTTCTTCGTGTGGTTAAGTTGTATGTTGAACAGGGTTGACTTGGGTACAGTTTTCTTAGTTTCGTGCTTAATTATTGGGATTCAATTTAAAAATGAGAGTTAAAGAGAAACAGACAACTTCTAAAATTATCAGGTCTGGTCTGCAGTGAGAAAAGTACTTTGAATTCTTTGGGGAGGATACTGAGCATCAGTGGTGCCCAAAGCAGGCACTGTAGTACTGTTTCCTACTTCCAGTGTCATTTCTAACCTCCATCAGTAATTCTGTGGCAAGAACTTTGGTCCCAGGGTATGGAGTGACCTGTTGCTTGGGTCTGGGATTCTCTTTTACCTGATTGTATTACCTTTCCTTCATAACAAGAAAAAAGAAAGCATGAAGGAGTTAATAGAAAAGACCTTCTGCCATGCAGTTCCTAATACCATGCCCCATTCTGTCCTGGAAATGCTAAGTTTCTTGGTCTTAGCGTAGGAATTAAATTTGGTGTAGATTATCTTAAAACACATGGCTTACAGAGGAAGGATGTCTGAAGCAGCTTTATAAGTGGAAAGCTAGTGATGGGGGATCTATGTATTTATAGATTTTAAATGGTGTTAAGGATTAACTGGAACAGTTTTTAAAAAAATTCAAAATCTGTTATCCTTTGTACTTGAAATCCTGGGTATAAGGATTGAAAAATTAGGAAGAACCCTTAAGAAATATGAACAAATTTAACAAGTAGGGTATATAGAACTTCTCTTACAGCTAATATTGTTGATCCTGAAATGATAGTAAAGGATACTTTCTTATTGTTGCCCTTTGTTTCATACTGATTTCTGGGAACCATGATGTTTGTGGAACCTTAATGTAGGGCCTCAGAAAGCCAGGTAAATGGGAGTTTACTCTGGTACTGGTTTTCCTTCATCTTACTTGAGGCAGCAAGAGGTGTATTCCTCAGCACTGAGAAAGCCATAAAACAGTTATTCCTTGATATCTGAGAGTCTGAAAGTAGGGCTTGCTGCACTTTGAAGTGCTTGTCCTACCTTATCCATCCATGAGAGACCATTTGCCTTTTAGCTGGCAGATCCACTCAAGTGCACTTTTCTGTTTGGAAAGTATGGAAAAGCATTTTGGAAGACTGGATTTTTGTATATGTATGTATGTATACACAAACACACGCACATGCATAGTATGCGGCATGTGTAATATAGGCTTAGATGCTTACTCCTTGGAAGGAAGGTTATGACCAACCTAGACAGCATATTAAAAAGCAGAGACATTACTTTGCCAACAAAGGTCTGTCTAGTCAAGGCTCTGGTTTTTCCAGTAGTCATGTGTGGATGTGAGAGGTGGACTATGAAGAAAGCTGAACACCGAAGAATTGATGCTTTTGAACTGTGGTGTTGGAGAAGACTCTTGAAAGTCCCTTGGATTGCAAGGAGATCCAACCAGTTCATCCTAAAGGAGATCAGTCCTGGGTGTTCATTGGAAGGACTGATGTTGAAGCTGAAACTCCAGTACTTTGGCCACCTCATGCGAAGAGCTGACTTATATGAAAAGACCCTGATGCTGGAAAGATTGAAGGTGGGAGGAGAAGGGGACAACAGAGGATGAGATGGCTGGATGGCATCACCGACTCAATGGACATGAGTTTGAGTAAACTTCAGGAGCTGGTGGTGGACAGGAGGCATGCTGTGCTGCAGTCCATGGGGTTGCAAAGAGTTGGACATGACTGAGCGACTGAACTGAAGAAGCTGTTACATTTTTAGAAAATAGATTATAAAACTTCTAACTTTTTGGTGTTTGCATGGCCTGTCAATGTAGAGATGTCAGATCATAATTATCTGTGTCAGTCAGAGGATTTTAGACTTTTGAATTGATTATGATTCCTTTTTTTCAACAGTGGTTTTACCTCTCTTAAGTTCTATTCTGATTAAAATGTGTATTTCTTGAGTGCCTGTTAACTGCCCAGTAAAGCTACATAAAAGTGGAAGAATCAACTATTATAAACCTTTGAAAGTGAAAGTTGCTCAGTTGTGTCCAACTCTTTGTGACCCTGTGGACTGTACTGTCAGTGGAATTCTCTAGGCCAGAATACTGGAGTGGGTAGCCTTTCTCTTTTCCAGGGGATCTTTCGAACCCAGGTCTTTGGCATTGCAGATGGATTCTTTACCAGCCGAACCACCAGGGAAGCCCAAGATTACTGGGGTGGGTAACCTATCCCTTCTCCAGGGGAGCTTCCCAACCCAGGAATCAAAGTGGGGTATAAACCTTTATGTTACAGTATTTATTGGCATTATTATGGATAGTTTTATAATACTGCTTTTGTTTTTCTTTCTTAAATAGACTCTGGAACTTCTTTACAGAATTACTAATGCACAGAATATAACAGTGATTGTCCAGAAAATGCTTGAATATTTACATCAGAGCAAAGAAGAATATATTATCGTCAATTTGGTTGGAAAAATAGCTGAGCTGGCTGAGAAATATCTTTTGGGCCCTGAGTCATAAAACACTTTTTAGTTACACAATGACTTTATTTATTTTTCAAAAAAATAATGTTTTTCCTTTTTTTTTAAACCTTATTTTTTTTAATCACCAAAAGCATTTTGTATTGAAGTAGAGTCGATTAACAATGTTGTGATCGTTTCAGGTGAACAGTGAAGGGACTCAACCATATATATATACATGTATCCATTCTCCCTCAAACTCTCGTCCCATCCAGCTGGCACATAACATTGAGCAGAGTTCCATGTGCTATAAAATAGTTTTTTGTTTGTTATCTATTTTAAATATAGCAGTGTGTTACACAGGGACTTTAAAAATTGGTATAGACATAGTCACTTGTAGGGGTTAAGTTCAGAGGCCCAGCAATAACTTCCATTCCTGATGTTCAAGCCTTTCTTACTGTTAAAAAGTTGTGTAGACTTCCTGGGGGATAACTTTTTTCCTGGTTCTTTTTATTCTACTGGGCTGTATTATCAACAGGAGTATACAGGAATCTCTTTGATTCTTCTTTTATCCCTCCTTGTCTTTGACTTTACTTCCTACTCAGTTCCTGAGTAAAAGTTCTTGTTGTTTGGGGGAGACTGGTGAGGATATCAGTATGCTAAAATTTGCTTATTTGGGAATAAGCATAATTGCTTATACTGGGAATGGTCACAAACTCCATGTTACTTTTCTTCACATTTGTTTTTAAAAGTCAGACGATCTTTATAGGCCCCAAGGTTACTCAGCATTCTTGTTAAGACGTTTGTTGTTTAAATCGATTGAATGAGTAATGTCAGTCAGATTATCTTGAAATACTTAAATATAGTTTTGTCCTGGCCAGTGCTATAGCCCTCACTAGCAGAATGGTAGAATTTTAGAACTGAAGAGGAACAGATAAGGGTTAGGGTTAGGGTTAGAAAAGAGGGTAAACAATTGTTCAGAAAGACATATCACAACACTTAACCTCTCCGAAGTGCATATCATTTTCCATTATATATTTGTCTACAGTCAGCTGGAATATTTCTTTCAATTATTTTGCATTTAATTGAGTACCTGTTCTGTCCAAGATACGGTGCCAGATAAAGCAGCGTGAACTGGTTTACTAAGTTTACTAAATAAGCTTTACTGAACACGTATTTTACACAAAGCTAGAGTATAGAAAAATTTATTGGCAGAAGTTATTATAAATGCCAAACTGGGATGAATTGAGGGTAATTTTTGTAAAGATTGATTCAGAAAGGGTAATTTTAATAAGTGGCATTTGGAAGTGTACTTGTTCTTAACACTGTGGACACATATGCTCCTGATAATGCGTGGTTTATTCAGACAATGAATGCTGTATTTTCAGTGGGAGGAGATGTGATGCATCCTGATATTCCCAATAACTTTTTGAGACTGCTAGCAGAAGGTTAGTAAACTATTGCATTCTGCAAAGATTTTAAAATTAAGTGTTTTTTATTACAGAGTCCTTGAAGAATTTAATGGAAATTAAAATGGTATATCAATTCCTTTGTAGGTTTTGATGATGAAACAGAAAATCAACAATTAAGACTTTACGCAGTTCAGTCTTATCTTACTTTACTAGATATGGAAAATGTGTTCTATCCACAGAGATTTCTTCAAGTTATGAGTTGGGTAAGCAAAGTACACTGACTCACAAATGTTTATAATATTTTTTATAAAGACAGATACTAATAATGTATTTCTTCAGAAATCATTTATTTCAGATCTGTAACTCCTTTAGCTGCCTATTTTCTTTCCCAGTGGCTACATTCTATCACTTAACTATTTACTTGTGTATTCATTCTCTCTGCCATCTCACTTGAATAGTCTTTTAAATATGGGTATTTATTTAGATGCCTGTCTGTGTACAATGCATTTGTTATGAATCTATATATGAATATGTGAATACTCATGAAGCTGTGGTATGCTACCTTTCTGTTGTTGCATAATCATGTTACCACAAACTTAAAACAACATACATTTGTTATCTCACAGTTTCTGTGGGTTAGGAGTTCAGGTATGGCTTAGTTGGGTTTTCTGCTTAAGGCTTTTTAAGGTTGCAATCTAGGTGTCCCTTGGAGCTGCTGTTTCATCTGAAACTTGATTAGTAAAGAATCTGCTTCCAGGCTCACGTGTGGTTGTTGGCAGAAATCAGTTTCTTGTAGCTCTAAGGCTGAAGGTTTGATGTTTAGACTGTTGACTGTTGGCTGCCCTTGGCTCCAAGAGTTGTCCTCAGTTTCTTGCCATGTGGGCCTCCCAACATGGTGGCTTGCTTCATCAAAGCGTGCAAGGGAGATCATCTCTTTGCAAAGTAAGGTTACAATTTTGTAGAGTATCAATTTACATAATCATATACATCCTGTCACCTTCCTATATTCTTTCCTGTGCATATGAATGAGCATTTCTCTAGGGGGAGATTTGGAGAAGTGTATCTCTGGGTCATAGGATGTTCACACTTTAATATTTTATGGTTTTGTCAAATGTTATTATGTTAAATTTTACCCAAACTTTTATTTAAGAATTCTTTTCTCATCTATTATAAAGGTGAAAAAGTGACATAATAAATACCCCTGTACTGTTCATCTAGATTCCCAGTTAATGTTTTTAACCACCTTGCTTTATTTTATCTACATCTCTCTGTATAGCTGGATTTATGTATATATAGTTTGTTTTATTGAGCCAGTTTAAATTGAGTTGCAGATATCATAACGCTTCCCCTATAAAAGAATTCAATATAAATCTCTCAAGAGTACATTCTGCTGCTGCTGCTGCTAATTCGCTTCAGTCGTGTCTGACTCTGTGCGACCCCATAGATGGCCTCCCACCAGGCTCCCCCATCCCTGGGATTCTCCAGGCAAGAACACTGGAGTGGATTGCCATTTCCTTCTCCAATGCATGAAAGTGAAAAGTGAAAGTGAAGTTGCTCAGTCGTGCCTGACTCCTAACGACCTCATGGACTGCAGTCTACTGGGCTCCTCAGTACATGGGATATTCCAGGCAAGAGTACTGGAGTGGGGTGCCACTGCCTTCTCTGAAGAGTCACATTCTAGATAATCATAAAAGCATTATTGCAACTGAAAAACATGACCTTAATTCATTCATGTCACCCAATATACAGTCCATATTCATTTTAATCCAGTTGTCCAAAACAATGTCTCTTATGACTATTTTTCTATTCCTCCTTACCCCATATCCAGTCAAGGTTCACAAATTGCATTTGGTTTTTCTTTTAACCTCTTTATTTTACAGTGATCCTCTGTTTTTTTGTTTGTTTGTTTTCATGACATTGTTATTTTTTTGGATGAATACTGTTGACTTGTAGGAAGTCCAGCATTCTGAATTGGACTATGTCTGGTTCAGGTAAACATTTTAGCAAAAGTGCAACATTGTCAATATGTACTTCGCACTGCATCGTATCAGGATGTATGTAATATCAGTTCCTTCAATTATTGGTGATTGTTAATTTCTTTGGTTAAGATGGTGATCTTCATATTCTCTCCATTGTAAAGGTGCCATTTCTTATTACTAATTTAGAAATAATCTTTGAGGTGACTCTGAAACTGTGTGAACATCTGTTCTTCAGATGTCTTTCATCAGTGGTTTTAGCATTGATAATCTTTTCCTAAATTGATTGCTGTATTTGGTAGCCATTTGTATATGTTCATATATTTAGAGTGTTTCTTTTTCTACAGCATGCAAATCCTGTACCTGTTTTGTTAGATTTATGCTTAGATATAGATGGTCCCTGCTTTAAGATAGTTCAGGTTAGGGTTTGGGTTTTGGCGATGCAAAAGTGATACAAATTTAGGAGAAACTTTAAATTCTTTTTTTTAATTGAAGTATAGTTGATTTATAGTATTAATATTTGTTTTAAGTGTACAGCATGTTGATTCTTTTTTTTTCAAATTATATTCCATTAAGGTTATTATAAGATTATTGGTCTAATTTCCTGTACTATTCAGTACATCCTTGTTGCTTATCCATTTTATACATAGCAGTTTGTACCTCTGAATCCCTTATACCTAACTTGCTACTCCCTTCTTCCCTCGTTCCACTGGTAACCACTGGTTTGTTTTTTTATTATTATTTTTATTTTATTTATTGAATATAGTTGATTTACAGTGTGTGTTAATTTCTAGCATACAGCAGAGTGATTCAGTTATACATATACATAAATATCTTTTCCATTATGATTTATTATAAGATTTTGAATATAGTTCCCAGTGCTATACAGTAGGACATTGTTATTTATCTGTTTTTTATATATATATAGTAGTTTGTATATGCTAATCCCAAATTCCTAATTTATATCTCCCCTATCCCCTTCTCTCTTTGATAATCAATCATAAGTTTTTCTCTGTAAGTCTGTTTCTTAGATAAATTGGTTTTTGTCACATTTTAGATTCCACGTATAAGTGATATCATATGGTATTTGTCTTTTTCTTTCTCATGTGCTTCACCTAGTATGATAATTTCTAGTTCCATCCATGTTGCTTCAAATAGCATTATTTTGCTGAGTAGTATTCCATTGTATGTGTGTATGCACACACACACGCACACACACACACACACACACACACACACACACACACACCCCTAATATCTTCTTTATCCTTTCAGTATGTTGATGGACGTTTAGGTGGCTTCCATATCTTGACTATTGTAAATAGTGCTGCACTGAACATTGGGATGCATGTATCTTTTCGAATTATGATTTCCTCTGGATATATATGCCCAGGAGTTAAGTTGCTAGATTACATTGTATATTGGCAGCTCTTTTGTATTTTTTAAAGAAACATCCATACTGTTTTCTATAGTGGCTTCACCAATTTAAATTCCCACAAATCATGTAGAAGGGTTCCCTTGTCTCCACATTTTCTCCAGCATTTGTTATTTGTAGACTTTTTGAGAAAAGTCATTCTCACAGGTGTGAGGTAATATCTCACTGAAGTTTTTGATTTGCTTTTCTCTAATAATTAGTGACGCTGAGCATCTTTTCTTGTGCCTGTTAGCCACTTTTATGTCTTCTTTGGAAAAATGTCTATTCAGGTCTTCTGCTCATTTTTTCACCGAGTTGTCTTGTTGATACTGAGTTGTATGGATTGTTTGTATATTTTGGAAATTAAGTCCTTGTTGGTTTCATTGTTTGCAAATATTTTCTCCCATTCTGTAGGTTGTCTTTTCATTTTGTTGATGGTTTCCTTTAGTGTGCAAAAGCTTTTAAGTTTAATTAGGTCCCATTTGTTTATTCTTGCCTTCGTAGACAGATCCAAGAAAATATTGTTACAGTTTATGTTAAAGAATGTTCTTTTCTGGGAGTTGTATGATTCAGGTCTTACAATTAGATCATTAATCCATTTTGAGTTTATTTTTGTATATGATGTGAGGAAATGTTATAATCTTATTGTTTTACATGTAGCAGTCTAGTTTTCCCAGCACCACTTATTGAAGAGACTGTTCTTTTCTCTATCCTATACTTTTGCCTCCTTTTTCATAGATTAGTGGTTTATTTCTGTATTTTGATGTTATACTCTACAGTCTTGCTAAATTCACTTATTAATCTAGAATTTTTATTGCAGATTTCTTGAGACTATGTTAAGAATTTGTGCATCTCTGTTTATGAGGGATGTCCCCCCCCCCCTTTTTTTTTTCCCTACGCTATTTGGTTTTAGTATCAAGGTCATACTGGCTTCATAGACTGTTTGGGAGTGTTTTTTCCTCTTTTATTTAATGGAAAGATAGATTGTTGTTTTGTCTTTAAGTGTCTTGAAAATTTCTTGTTGTCCTTCCTGTTACTGATTTTAGTTTGTTGTCAGAGAAAATACTCTTACGATTTCAGTTCTTTTAAGTCTCTTGAGATTTATTTTATGGCCTAAGATATAGTCTGTCTTGTTAAATGTTCTATAGGTGATTAAGAATTTGTGCATCTCTGTTTATGAGGGATGTTCCCCCCCCCCTTTTTTTTTTTCCCTACGCTATTTGGTTTTAGTATCAAGGTCATACTGGCTTCATAGACTGTTTGGGAGTGTTTTTTCCTCTTTTATTTAATGGAAAGATAGATTGTTGTTTTGTCTTTAAGTGTCTTGAAAATTTCTTGTTGTCCTTCCTGTTACTGATTTTAGTTTGTTGTCAGAGAAAATACTCTTACGATTTCAGTTCTTTTAAGTCTCTTGAGATTTATTTTATGGCCTAAGATATAGTCTGTCTTGTTAAATGTTCTATGGGTGCTTGAAATGTATTCTGCTTATTGTTGGGTGGTGTGTTCTATAGATGTTGATTAAATTCTTTTGGTGATGTTGTTGAGACCTGAATAAGTTAGATGGAGAAAAGAGACCATGTAATATAGATCATTGTTCCTCAAAGTCTCTTGTGTGGATCATCTCTATCAGAATCAGATGGTATTTGTTCAGAATGTGTATTGTAGATCCCCACCACAGACATACTAAATCAGATTATCTGGGAGTAGAGTCGGAAATCTGTATTTTTGTGAAACATTTCAGGTGGCTCTTACGCTTGCTAGTGTGTGGTAGCCACTTGTTTAAATGGTTATTGGAAAATAGTAACAGAATGTGAAAGTACTTGTAAAAACCAACATCCAAACCTGGAAGTTCAGAAGAAAGCTAACTTGTAAAGATACGATGCTTTATATATTGTTAATAATAAAAATGTGAAAGTCCTTTTTGTATTCACTTCCAGTTCATGATGTTGTTGTTCAGTTGCTTAGTCGTATCTGACTCTTTGTGACCCTGTGGACTGTAGCTCACCAGGCTCCTCTGTCCATGGAACATTACAGGCAAGAATACTGGAATGGGTTGCCATTTCCTCCTCCTCAATTCATGGTGTAATTTTGACCTAAAACATGCAATTTTATTTTTAATAATTTTTGTACTGTGAGAATATGCTTAGTATAGACTAAATTTACTCTGCAGACCTTCATTTAGATTTCTGAGTATAATTGCTATCTAACTTGATGTTTGCATATATTCATTTCTTTGTTTTACTTACAGGTGTTAGGGGAGTATTCCTATCTCTCAAATAAGGAAACACCAGAGGAAGTTATAACCAAGCTCTACAAGTTACTTATGAATGACTCCATTTCTTCAGAAACAAAAGCCTGGATAATAGCTGCTGTGACCAAGTTGACACCCCAAACACACTCTTCTAATATAGTTGAGAGATTAATCCAGGAATTTACCACATCTTTGGATACTTGCTTGAGACAGCATGCATTTGAATTAAAACACTTGCATGAGAATGTAAAATTGATGAAGAGCTTACTTCCACTTGATAAGAGTTGTGAAGACATGGTGGTAAGACATCTGCATTCTGTCTTTTAAGGGTTGCATTGTGTTTGAAAAGAATAATTCTTGCATTTGAGATATATCTATAATGTACCAAAATATAATTTCTGTAGCACTTAAGATGAAGGTTGGCACTTTTCTCATGTTAGTGTGAGAGAGCATTTGAGAGCTTCTATTCAGTTGTTGTTGTTCAGTCCCTAAGTTGTGTCTGACTCTGCGACCCCATGAACTGCAGCACTCCAGGCTTCCTTGTCCTTCATTATCTCCCTGAATTTGCTCAAATTCATGTCTATTGAGTGAGTGATGTCATCCAACCGTCTCATCCTCTGTAGCCCCCTTCTCCTCTAGTTCAGTAGTGATCCTAAATAGTAAGAAAGACTAATCTGTTCTGGAGAACTGCTGTGGAAGGGGTTTATTTCCGTGACAATCTCTTTTAACATATAATAATTTGAGAAATTAAAAATTTTATCTCCTTCGAACTTCTCTAATATATCATTTATTATTGCTCTCTTTGAGAATGTAAGAAAAAATTTTCTCCATTTTATTTTATGCATCTACCATCTAAATCTTTACTACTTTGGAAACTGATCACTCACCTATCCTTCTTCCACCTGCTTTCAGCACCTGCCCCTTTTAGGCCAAGCACTTAGTTACATTTCACTTCGATTTCTCCCTCAGATTGGTGTAAATCTGAACTTAGAGGAGAAAGTCAGATTTTTCAGATTTTTATGTTAGATGTCATATTCTAGAGGAGAAGATGGGCATTCCCACTAATTACGATTCAGATAGAGATGCAGGTTTGATCTCTGGCGAGGGAGATTCCCTGGAGGAGGAAATGTCATTCCAGTATTACCTGAAGAATCCCCATGGATAGGAACCTGGCTATAGTGGATAGGGTCTCAAAGAGAGGGGCATGACCGAAGTGACTGAGCACATTCATGGCTTATATTCATTTTGAACCTTTGTTCATTTATTTTTTTCGTTAGCTCCTCATGGGCAGAGGCCTTGGTTTAACATTCCCGAGACTATATGAATACATATGCTATTAAGCTAGTTCTATCAGTGAAAGAGAATGATGATGACATGGCTTCATCTATTTAAGAATCTTATCAAAACAAAACTTTTCCAAATTCAGAGTGTAAGATTCCAATTAAATTTTTGAGAATTACCTGCATTTCTAAATTATCTGACCTGATTGTATATACTTAGCTGAATCAGGAGAAGCAGATTTGTGGTTTCTGAGATCGTTATTGCTGTATCCTCTTGTGTATCTTGTTTTCCTTTCTCACTTAATTTTCTCTTTTTCTCCTTTTCTTCTTTTTTTTTCATCTCTTTCTTTTCATTTAACCTGTCTATTCTTGTACTTTGTTGAAATTAAGTTGATTTTCCACAGATTTGTGAAGAAACATTTCTAGGTAGAAAGGAATCAGTTCAGTTCGTTTAG
>SJYC01017253.1:0-10754 GCA_006408675.1 Madoqua kirkii
ACTATTTCTACTCTTTCCCCATCTATTTGCCATAAAGTGATGAGACCAGATGCCATGATCTTAGTATTCTAAATGTTGAGTTTTAAGCCAACTTTTTCACTCTCCTCTTTCTCATCAAGAGGCTCTTTAGTTCCTCTTCACTTTCTGCCGTAAGGGTGGTGTCATCTGCGTATCTGAGGTTATTGATATTTCTCCCGGCAGTCTTGATTCCAGCTTGTGCTTCTTCCAGCCCAGTGTTTCTCATGATGTACTCTGCATATAAGTTCAATAAGCAGGGTGACAATATACAGCCTTGATGTACTCCTTTTCCTATTTGGAACCAGTCTGTTGTTTCATGTCAGTTCTAACGGTTGCTATTGAACTGTTGCTGTTGAAAGGAATAGGATAGTGAAATCTGTGTGGGAGGCTGGGTTAACAGCCCCTCCCCAAGATATTCACATCTTAATCCCTGGAGCCTGTGCATGTGTGTGTGTGTGCTAAGTCGCTTCAATTGTGTCTGACTCTGCAACCCTATGGACTGTAGCCCCCCAGGCTCCTCTGTCCATGGAATTCTCCAGGCAAGAATTCTGGAGTGGGTTGTCATGCTCTCCTCCAGGGCATCTTCTTGACCCAGGGATCAAACTTGTGTCTCTTACAACTCCATTCTCAGATGGGTTCTTTACCACTAGTGCCACCTGAGAAGCCCAGAGCCTGTGCATATGTTACTTTATGTGCTGAAAGGGACTTTGTAGGTTTGATTAAGAATTTTGTAATAGCGAGATTAATGTGGATTATCTGAGTAGGCATGATATAATCATGAAGTATCCTTATAAAAGTGAGGCAAGAGGTCAGAGAGGAGAAGGCAAAGTAACCATAGAAGCAGAGATTGGAGTGATACAGCCACAAGCCGAGGAATGCCTCTAGAAAGAGACAAGGAACCTGTTCTCTCCTGGAGCCTCCAGAAGGAACTAGCCTTTGCCACTACCTTGTTTTTAGCCCCCAGCAGGAGGAAACTAATGAAGACAGTATAGCTCATAGTGTGTATGTCTTCTCCTCTAGTAAGTTACAAGTCTCATGAGGGCAGGTCTTGTCTCTTCCCTTTTCTGAATGATTAGCATCCAACATGATTCTTTAATATAGTGGATGCTCAAAAATGTATTCTGCAGTGCAGTGAACTAATAATAAGTGCAAATGACTTATATTGTTAGATTCTTAGAGCTGAGGGATTTGATTATTGATGTTTCAAAAAGCTAGAGAGCTGAGTAGCAATTTAGAATTGAAGTTCTGTTTTTCACTTAAAAATTATCTTTAGGAAATGTGGGCTAAATTATATGATTGTGCTGTCTACTGTGTAGGCTGTTTTAATTCCTAATTTTTGCTTTACTTAGGTAGATGCTTCCTTATCTTTTCTGGATGGTTTTGTGGCTGAAGAACTAACACAGGGGGCAGCGCCTTATAAACCTCACCACCAACGGCAGGAGGAAAAGCTTTCTCAGGAAAAAGGTAATTTTTCATGAGTTTATAATAAGCTTCATTGTAGGGACATCACTTTTTCATGCAATTGATATCATAGTCATGTAAGTATATAACTGAGAAGATTTATTATCTGTCTTTAAATCTGCTTGTGACTTGTTCACCCTGGCCTTATTTGGGGTAAACAAAAAAAAAAAGAGGGGTTCCAAAAGTCTTAGGTTTCATGTACATAAGTGCCTCAGATCATCTTATAATTTTGAAAAAACTTGAAGGTAGAATTATCATGTTGGTCACTGTACTAAAGGGCTGACAGATGTTCCTGTGAGCATACCTGCAGAAAAGCTTCAGAAAAAAAATGGTTACTGGTTACTATGGGCTAGTGAGTTTGTTTTTCATTCTGAACAATCTTGTATATCTAATCAGTGAGTTTAGTAATGGCTAAGAAAGGAAATAATAACTTTTTATTTTAAAAATGTAGGGTGTCAGGGAAAGACTTCTCTCATGAGTTCAGTCAAGAGGAGATTATAGAAATATTTGATGGTGGATGGGATATGAATAAGAGGAGACCATTGACATATATATAGGAATTCAGAATGTTAATACTAAAAAGTTTAATGCTAAAAGGTCCTTTTTTCTTCTGCTGCTGCTGCTCCTAAGTTACTTCAGTCGTGTCTGACTCTGTGCAACCCCATAGATGGCAGCCCACCAGCCTCCCCTATCCCTGGGATTTTCCAGGCAAGAACACTGGAGTGGATTGCCCTTTCCTTCTCCAGTGCATGAAAGTGAAAAGTGAAAGTGAAGTCACTCAGCTGTGTCCGACTGTTAGCAACCCCATGGACTGCAGCCTACCAGGCTCCTCCATCCATGGGATTTTCCAGGCAAGAGTACTGGAGTGGGGAGCCATTGCCTTCTATTCATTCTTTAATGATTTTGTTGAGTACTTGTTAATTGAGGCTCTGTGCTAGGCATATAAGTTCAGGTAAATGGATGATCCTACGATGAAACCAAAAAGTATAAACATTTATATAATTGGCTTGATGGTATTTTTTTTTGCAGAAGTAGAAGTATTTTCTCTTTTAAGGTTTCAGTTCAGTTTAGTCGCTCAGTCACGTCTGACCCTTTGTGACCCCATGAACCGCAGCATGCCAGGCCTCCCTGTCCATCACCAATGCCCAGAGTCCACCCAAACCCATGTCCATTGAGTTGGTGATGCCATCCAACCATCTCGTCTTCTGTTGTCTCCTTCTCCCCCTGCCCTCAATCTTTCCCAGCATCAGGGTCTTTTCCAATGAGTCAGCTCTTTGCATCAGGTGGCCAAAGTATTGGAGTTTCAGCTTCAACATCAATCCTTCCAGTGAACACCCAGGACTGATCTCCTTTTGGATGGACTGGCTGGATCTCCTTGGAGTCCAGGGGTCTCTCAAGAGTCTTCTCCAACACCACAGTTCAAAAGCATCATTTCTTCCGTGCTCAGCTCTCTTTATAGTTTAATACATTATTTTGTACAGTGATACCTAATGGTGTAGAAAGTTCAATTTTCTGTCAAAGGGTAATCAGTTCCCTTCTTATTTAACCCTCATATATTGATAGAATATGTAGAGGGGGAAATAAAAATTTTAAATTACAGTTACCCAACCTCTGACTCTAGTGCATGTCTTATGACATCCAAGGCACAGAGTGAAAAATGCAGAGTTCCAGAGTGGGAGACATGGTCCAGTTGCCATATTTCCTTATTTTCAAATGTTTGGGGGTTATAAGTTGCTCTTTTTTTCTGGCTGTGCCTTATGGCATATGGGATCTTAGTTCCCCATCAGGGATTTAATTTGTGCTCCCTGCAGCAGAAGCGCGCAGCCCTAGCCACTGGACCACCAGGAATTTCCCATCATTTGCTCTTATTAATGCAGTTCAAGGCTAGAATAGGGAAGGGGAGGTAGGACAAGGGGCCTAATTTCTGGCACTCCCTGACTTCTTTCTTAAAATAAGTTAAGTGGCTGAGGCAAATATAATAGCCCTGAAACTCCTCAAGCTAGTATATTAATTTGCCAAGTACATTTTTAATCATAGATTCATCGTTATAAATGGAGTTAAACTGTCAAGTTAGGTTCTTCCCCTCTCTTTCCAAATTTGTTTCTTAAAAGTTCTCTAAGGTAGAATTGAAATTTCATGAGCGTAGACTGTCTGTTCCATCATGGAAAGGGAATCACTTACAAGACAGGACAGAGTGCTTTAGTAAGTACTTGAGGGGTAAGTTATAAAATCATGTATCTTATGATTTAATGGCAATGACAGGAAGTAAAAAGTTGGTGAAAAATAGGTATTTGCAGCCTAAAAAGTTGTTAATTCGGAATCTTTGAAGTGTCAATTGGTTCTGATGCTGATCTTGTTTGAAATTTTTGTAAATAATTTATAGTTAAATGTTACTTTTATGAGGGATACAGTACTTCACTCTCTTGGGTAGAAAAATGCCAAGCATGTTAACAACAAATTTCAGGAAAATACTGTAAGATGCTAAGAATTGGCAAAAATAGGTGGGACAGTGAGGAACAAACTTACTTCCAGTTTGTACCCAAGAGAAACACTGAAGAATCAGTGTGGATTATTCTGTTAAAAAAAAAAAAAAGATAATGGCATCCAGTCCTATCACTTCATAGCAAATAGATGGGCAAAAAAGTGGAAGCAATAATTTTATTTTCTTGAACTCCAAAATCACTGTGGACAGTGACTGCAGCCATGAAATTAAAAGACACTTGCTCCTTGGAAGGAAAGCTATGACCAACCTAGATGACATATTAAAAAGCAGAGATATCACTTTGCCAACAAAGGTCCATGTAGTCAAAGCTATGGTTTTACCAGTAGTCCTGTACAGATATGAGAGTTGGACCTTAAAGAAAGCTGAGCACTGAAGAATTGATGGTTTTGAATTGTGCTGGAGAAGACTCTTGAGAGTCTCCTGGACAGCAAGGAGATCAAACCAGTCAATCCTAAAGGAATTCTACCCTGAATATTCATTGGAAGGACTGATGCTGAAGCTCCAATACTTTGACCATCTGATGTGAAAAGCTGAATCATTGGAAAAGACTCCGATGCTGGAAAAGATTGAAGATAAAAGGAGAAGGGGGCAGCAGAAGATGGGCTGGTTAGAGAGCATCACTGACTCAGTGAGTTTGAGCAAACTCCAGGAGATAGTGGAGGACAAGGAAGCCTGTATTGCTGCATGCAGTCCGTGGGGTCACAAAGAGTTGGACACCACTTAATAACTGAACAGCAGCAGCAGCAACTCCTGTCTACAGTATTAAGGATTTTTGAAAACCACATCAAGTTGAGACTGTTGGTCTCTCAAAAAATAAAGTTAATAAGAGCTGGGGGTAGTCAGAGAAGTATAGCCAAATGATCAAGGTATAAAAGAACTGCAGTACGAGATTAGATAAAGAAGGAGTGTGCATATAGTCAAGGCCTCTAAAGCTGCAAAGGATACAAACAAGTTAACTGTTGAATTACTTATGCCGAGGATAGTTTATATTTTTATTTCTCACCTGGATTTCTCTTGGTAGCTCCCAACTCGCAAGGACTCTGTCTGCTTCTGGCTCATGCTTTCTCTTCTGTATGAATTGCCCTTCATCTGGTTAACTTCTACATATCCGTTAAGTTTCAGTTCAGCCATCTTCTGTCTTCTCCTGACTCTCTGTATAGCATTATTCTCTTCCTGCTCCTCAGTTTGCACATATTCATCTAGTTAACTCTTTCCGATTTTTGTCTCTCTAGTCATTTATCTCTTTAAGAATCTTGAGAAATTTTCACTTAATGAAAATAATGTGGTTTGAATGTTATTCTCAATGTTAAGCCTTTCTCGGCCTTTCTTAGATGACAATCTTTAATTCTTCTGTATCACAATCAGAATTTTATCTGACTATTCTCCAGTTATTGTCCTCTTTCATGTCTAGTCTTTTCTTCCCCTCTATTTTCAACTTTTTACCTCTAATTTGAATTCTTTCTGGTCTTTGCTTAAACTTCTTATCTTAATATGCTCTTTGTCTTAAACTCTTGAAACATTTCTTGAGCTCTTCTATTACTGAAGTGTCAGTGCAGAAGCTGGATGGCTGACTGTCACAGATGCTATTTAAAAGAGGCCAATATGGGATAGAAGGTTAAACCAAATGATTTGAAAGCTTAAAATGAGAGGATATTCTAGCTGAAAAGGACCTTAGAATGACTTAGACAAGTGGTTTCCAAACATGATTAAGAATCAGAATCACAAAGAGAGTTCTGAAAAAAATGATACAGATTTTTGAGTCTTACTCCTATACCTTTTGTATCTGTGTCTCTAAAAGCCTGGTTGTGTGTATAAAAAGATTTGTAGATTCTGTGAAGTCAGCTTATTCTTGGTTATCTTGGAAGCTGCTGATCTTCACTTTACAGACAAAAGAAAGTTCTATTTCACAATCTAGTTAACACCCAACCTACATCAAGAACTGGTTCTCTTGATTATTATTAATGAGCCCATTATTTTTTTCTACTGAGAAGTAGTTCTCGTCTATATCTTTCATTTAGCTAACAAACAGGCTGATTTATTTAGTACACTTTAGATTAGGTGGTGTTCCTTTGAAGGAGACAGTGTGTAATATGATTGAGGGTGCAGTTCTGGAACCAGAGTATCTGATGTTGAGTCTGCCTCTTTCATTTCTTATCTTGGTACTCTTGGGTGTCTTCATTGTAGGCTCTTGACCAGTTTCCTCATTTGTAAAATAGGATAATAATTGCAGAAGTTTACATTTTATTGTCTGAGATACTTTTTATTATTTAAGAAGCTCATTAATGGCAAACCACTCTGATACTCTTGCCTGGAAAATCCAATGGATGGAGGAGCTTGGCAGTCTACAGACCATGAGTCGCAAAGAGTCCGACATGACTGAGCAACTTCACTTTGTATTGTAAATAGGCAATCCAAAGAGATAATGTGCCATTTAGGATTAAATTTAATTAAATAGCATATTAGAAAATGGGGCCTATGCAAGGCACAGGGTATTGCTTTTTCCCATTAAAGAAATCTGGAAGTAGGCAGCCTAGTATTGATGATGGCTCTATGAACATAAAAGAGGAAGGAAGAGAGGAAATTTTTTTTTCTTCCAGGAGGATTCCTTCTAGAAGTTGTACACAAAATGTGTACAACGATATGTGGTCAGAATTCAGTCACATGATAGAAGAGTCTGGAAATCTTATCTCTTTTCTGGGTGGCTGTTTACCTAGTTGAGAATGGAGGGTTCTATAATTTATAAAGAAGAGGAGAATGGATATCGATATGTGCTCTACCACAATCACAATATGAATTTTGTGGCTCTGGATGAATCATTTGGGTATACAGACTCAAAGAAATCTGAACCTGGTTAAACCTTGTTGTCAGTAAGGGAGATTGTACATTGAGGGTTCCATCAGTCCAGTTGGTACATGAATGTGCCTAAGAGCATTTTGTGAAACAAAAACACAGTGAGATCTTCATTCATTTTTGCATGAGAAGAGCAGCTTTTCAGTAGACTTGACTTATCAGTTGTCTTTCCTGGTTGAATTGTTTTTAGCTTTGAAGGGAGGTAAAAAAATGAAAGACTGTTTGTCTTTGATAAATTGTCTGAAAACTGTAGTAGAGATTCAATAAATAATAGCTGCTTTGTTATTGTTATTACTATAAATATTTGATTAGATTATTTCCCAAACCCTTTCCAGTTGAAAAATTATCACCGAATCCTCGTATTCAGTTATTTTCTTTCAGTATTAAATGGTGCCTTTGATGATTTTTGCTTTGTTTTAAATATGAGCCTCTGTTTTTGTTTTAAAATTATAGTTCTCAATTTTGAACCATATGGACTCTCTTTTTCTTCATCTGGCTTCACTGGACGACAGTCTCCTGCTGGCATTTCTCTTGGTTCAGATATATCTGGGAATAGTACAGAGACCGGACTAAAAGAGTAAGTTCCTTTCTTATTAAAATTGAGAACATGGTCGTGTTTAAATGTCTTTAAATGTTGAAGGGTTCCGAAAGCTAAATTCTGCATGGGTTGTTGTTTCTATTTATTGCTTTCAAAGTACTGATAGTGTACAGCCTGTCGTTATACTTTAAGAGAGCTTGCTTCCAAGACAGTATAGAAAGTATACACACTTTGTGTGTGTTATTACTATATACACACACACATTTTTAAAGTAGTGTATCAGAACTTATATACCCAGGTGAATATTCAACATATCATTCCACATTCCTCATAATCTACTTCTTAAAACCATCTCATTGGAAATTGACAAACACGTAGATGAACATAAAATAAGGTGACAGGTGACAGACTTCACTTGAGAAAGCTGTATATTTTGTTCAGAATGCTTTCAGAGCCTCTTTACAGCCACCTTGAAATTTGGTGATACATTTGTCTAAACATCTAAACATGGAACCAAATCTCCATCCTTTTAGGTAATTTGTACTTTTGAAATATGAATAAATTAGAAATTATGATCAAGTTAATAAAATGAGATAATGTATGCAAAGTGCCTTGTACAACCCAATACTACAACCCAATGCATAATAAGTGATTGATAAATGGTAGCTAATATAATTAATAATTGTCATTGCTGTCATTATTGTAATTAACTAAAAGCTGAATTTACTACATAAAAGTAGTAGTCATCTGGATAACTGGTCAGTATACCAGTGTGACATAAAATAATGAAAATAGCATTCTTGTTTGTGAAGGAGCTTCTAAAAGAATTCAGAAATATTTTGTATAATGGCAACATGGTTGAAATAAATGATAAAATCTCATATGAAAGATGACATTTGAACTGACTCAGTGACCTTATTTTATGTTCATCTTTGTATTTGTCAGCCTTCCAGTGAGATGGTTATAAGAAGGATTTATCAGAAGAATGCCAGAATATGAGAAACATAGAATGATATGCTGTGTGAAATGGCATCAGTTCAAAACCTCTTTCCTAGCCTTTTTTTCCCCGTCTCTGTTGACACCCTTTTCTTTCCCAGACATTTAATGTCAGCATTACAAGCATGGGGTGCGATATGGTCCATAAACATAGGATGGGTGGTGGTGGTGTTAGCATTTAAGTACCTTAGACAGGGAATAGAGAGGCAAGGCAAGGAGAAACAGAAAACTCAAACCCTACCAATCCAGAGAGGAAACGTAGTCCCTTTTACTGAACAACAGATGATGGCATCTGCTTTTTTAGGATTAGAACTAGGGTCTGGGGGACTTGATAGGACCTTGTGAATCCTATACGTGTACATGTACTACACTAAGAGAAAAGACATTTGGCAAAGCTGCAAAGGAATTATACATATGACATATTATCGTGAAGTGCAGTGTGAGGGATGAATTTAAAATTTCTATCTAAAAAGGACCACAGCTCACACATTATTTCAGATTGGGAACCTGTGTGGTAATTGGCAAGGTGCATCAGCTTTAGAGAGGAGATGATGGTTCTTTTTCAGTCTCTGGCAAGCTAAGAATAAAGTGAAGTGAAAGTGAAGTTGCTCAGTTGTGTCCGACTCTTTGCTACCCCGTGGACTTTAGCCTACCAAGTTCCACTGTCCATGGGATTTTCCAGGTAAGAATACTGAAGTGGGCTGCCATTTCCTTCTCCATGAGATCTTCCCAACGCAGGGATTGAACCTGGGTCTCCCGCATTGTAGGCAGACGCTTTACTGTCTGAGCCAGAATAAAGTATAGCAAGCCAATTTAGAATTTCTTACCTTAAGTCCTATTGTAGAGCAGCACCCTAGCTTGAATGAGAATTTCTGGAGCTCAAAGTATATTCCCAGTCTTTGAATGTTGAATGAGTGAGTAAAAGTCACTCAATTGTGTCCAACTCTTTTTGACCCCATGAACTATACAGTCCATGGAATTCTCCAGGCCAGAATATTGGAGTGGGTAGCCTTTCCCGTCTCCAGGGGATCTCCCCAAACCAAGGATCGAACCCAGGTCTCCCACATTGCAGACATATTCTTTACCAGCTTAGCCACCAGGGAAGCCCAAGAATACTGGAGTCAATAGCCTATCCCTTCTTCTGCAGATCTTTCTGACCAAACCAGAAATCAAACCAGGGTCTCCTGCATTGCAGGCGGATTCTTTACCAGCTGAAAGTGAAGTGAAAGTGAAGTCGCTCAGTCGTGTCCGACTCTTTGCGACCCCATGGACTGTAGCCTACCAGGCTTCTCCGTCTGTGGGATTTTCCAGGCAAGAATACTGGAGTGGGTTACCATTTCCTTCTCCAGGGGATCTTCCCGACCCAGGGATCAAACCTGGTTCTCCTGCATTGGAGGCAGGCACTTTAACCTCTGAGCCACCAGGGAAGATCCTTTACAATCTGAGCCACCAGTGAAGCCCAATGAAGCAGTCTTCAGAATTCCCTGGTACCTCAGCCTCAGCTTTACTAAGGAATTCTGAAGATTGCTTCATTGGGCTTCAGTGGTGGCTCAAGATTGTAAAGGATCCACCTGCAATGTGAGAGACCTGGATTTGATCCCTAGGTTGAGAAGATCACCTGAAGAAGACAGCAGCTACTCACTCTGGTATTCTTGCCAGGAGAATTCTGTGGACAGAGGAGGCAGGCAACAGTTTTGAAAATCTGAGCCACCAGTGAAGCCCAATGAAGCAGTCTTCAGAATTCCCTGGTACCTCAGCCTCAGCTTTACTAAGGAATTCTGAAGATTGCTTCATTGGGCTTCAGTGGTGGCTCAAGATTGTAAAGGATCCACCTGCAATGTGAGAGACCTGGATTTGATCCCTAGGTTGAGAAGATCACCTGAAGAAGACAGCAGCTACTCACTCTGGTATTCTTGCCAGGAGAATTCTGTGGACAGAGGAGGCAGGCAACAGTTTTGAAGATTCTTTGGTCATAATTTACATCTGTGTTTGCATGGCCTGATTAAAAATAGCACAAAGGTATGCTATATAAAACCATGAATTATATTAATGTTATTATTATCAAAATCCAGGCAAAGATGACTCGCATTAAAAATTTTTTTACAATGTTTCATAGCAGAAAGAAGCATATTTTGTGTGTGAAATGGTTTTATGCTACTATCATATACTTCCTATTTAGACTTCCTATATGTAATGTGTGATAGTGGAAATTTCTGTGGCTCAGATCACAAACTCCTTATTGCCAAATTCAGACTTAAATTGAAGAAAGGAGGGAAAACCACTAGACCATTCAGGTATGACCTAAATCAAATCCCTTATGATTATACAGTGGAAGTGAGAAATAGATTTAAGGGACTCGATCTGATAGAGTGCCTGATGAACTAAGGA
>SJYC01017255.1:0-29416 GCA_006408675.1 Madoqua kirkii
TATTGCTGAAGCCTGGCTTGGAGAATTTTGAGCATTACTTTACTAGCATGTGAGATGAGTGCAATTGTGTGGTAGTTTGAGCATTCCTTTGCATTGCCTTTCTTTGGATTGGAATGAACACTGAGCTTTTCCAGTCCTGTGGCCACTGCTGAGTTTTCCAAATTTGCTGGCATATTGAGTGCAGCACTTTCACAGCATCATCTTTCAGGATTTGAAAGAGCTCATCTGGAATTCCATCACCTCCACTAGCTTTGTTCGTAGTGATGCTTTCTAAGGCCACTTGACTTCACATTCCAGGATGTCTGGCTCTAGATGAGTGATCACACCATCGTGATTATTTGGGTCATGAAGATCGTTTTGTATAGTTCTTCTGTGTATTCTTGTCACCTCTTCTTAATATCTTCTGCTTCTGTTACGTCGCTACCATTTCTGTCCTTTATCAAGCCCATCTTTGCATGAAATGTTCCCTTGGTATCTCTAATTTTCTTGAAGAGATCTCTAGTCTTTCCCATTCTGTTCTTTTCCTCTATGTCTTTGCAGTGATTTCCTCTATGATTTCCTTTATGTCTCTGCATTGATTGCTGAGGAAGGCTTTCTTAGCTCTCCTTGCTGTTCTTTGGAATCTGCATTCAAATGGGTGGCTTTTCACAGCTATTTGTAAGGCCTCCTCAGAGAGCCATTTTGGTGTTTTGCATTTCTTTCTCTTGAGGATGGTCTTGATCCCTGTCTCCTGTACAGTGTCATGTACCTCCATCCATAGATCATCAGGCACGCTGTCTATCAGTCCCTTAAATCTATTTCTCACTTCCACTGTATAGTCATAAGGGATTTGATTTAGGTCATACCTGAATGGTCTAGTGGTTTACTCCACATTCTTCAGTTTCAGTCTGAATTTGGCAATAAGGAGTTCATGATCTGAGCCACAGTCAGCTCCTGGTCTTGTTTTTGCTGACTGATAGAGCTTCTCCATCTTTGGCTGCAAAGAATATAATCAATCTGATTTCAGTGTTGACCATCTGGTGATGTTCATGTGTGGAGTCTTCTCTTTTATTGTTGTAAGAGGGTGTTTGCTATGACCAGTGGGTTCTCTTGGCAGGACTCTATTAGCCTTTGCCCTGCTTCCTTCTGTACTCCAAGGCCAAATTTGCCTGTTACTCTAGGTGTTTCTTGACTTCCTACTTTTATTAATTAATTTTATTTATTTATTTTAATATCAGATATTATTAATA
Source organism: Madoqua kirkii (assembly GCA_006408675.1). Taxonomy (NCBI): domain Eukaryota; kingdom Metazoa; phylum Chordata; class Mammalia; order Artiodactyla; family Bovidae; genus Madoqua; species Madoqua kirkii. The sequence goes on from SJYC01017255.1 coordinate 1,230, forward strand.
TCATGACTGTTAATCATACAGACCAAGTGGATTCAGGGGAGGGAGGAAGGGGAAGATTCTTCTGGAAAATGTATTTTCTTGGCTCCAATTCTTTGTGATATTTTAATGCTTTTGATCATGCCTATTCCCAGTTTTTCTAATGAAATGCTATCTATCCAGATCAAATGTCACATATTCAGTCAAAGACTTCCAAGACATCCTGGTTGGAAATGATCCTAGTTACACTGAACTGTAACATTTATACAATCCAAGCCTCTTCACCTTTGCTGTCTTCTACAGTAGGATGACATCACTGACTCAATGGACACGAGTTTGACTGAACTCCGGGAGTTGGTGATGGACAGGGAGGCCTGCTGTACTGCAGTCCATGGGGTTGCAAAGAGTCGGACATGACTGAGTGACTGAACTGAACAGTAGGTTTGGCATCTTTGGTGGCCCAGTCAGTAAAGAATCCACCTGCCAATGCTGGAAACATGGGTTCCATCCCTGGGTCAGGAGATCCCCTGGGGAAGGAAATGGCAACCCACTCCAGTACCCTTGCCTGGGAAATCCCATGGACAAAGAAGCCTGGCAGGCTACAATCCATGGGGTCACACAAAGTCAGACAGGATTTACTGACTGAACCTCCACCAGCACAGTTGAGTTTTTTTTCAGGTGGGTTTATATAGCTTGCTTCTCCCTAATTAGACTATAAACTACCTGGTAAGAGAGACTATATTTTTCTTTTTTTTAAATTTTGTATTACCACCAGAAAAGAGTAGAGTATTGTGCAAATAGTTATTGATACTTGACTCATTGGTTAAAAAAAAAAAAACAAAAAAACCCAAAAAAACCCAAGTAGTATATGAGATTCCTTCTAGCATTTTTTTTCTCTTGGCCACTGTGCAGTGTGTGGGATCTTAGTTCCTGGACCAGGGATGGAACTTGTACCCCCTGCATTGGGAGCATAGTCTTTACTACTGGACCAAGAGGGAAGTACCCCTCCCCAACATTTTAGTATATATTTTTCATGGAGTTTTATAAGAATGAAGAGCAACAACTGAGCACTAACTCATCATTGGAGGACAATAGTGGTAGATATGGGTATTTTATGGTCAGTGGTTTTGCTTAGAGGAAATTTATAAAGAATACAGTGATGCCTGATTTTCCATTTTGAAACAAGGATGATTTTATATATACTATCAGTTAAACTCTGCATATAGGTTAAATTAGCAGGGTGACAATATACAGCCTTGACGTACTCCTTTTCCTATTTGGAACCAGTCTGTTGTTCCATGTCCAGTTCTAACTGTTGCTTCCTGACCTGCATATAGGTTTCTCAAGAGGCAGGTCAGTTGGTCTAGTATTCCCATCTCTTTCAGAATTTTCCACAGTTTATTGTGACCCATATAGTCAAAGGCTTTGGCATAGTCAATAAAGCAGAAATAGACGTTTTTCTGGAACTCTCTTGCTTTTTTGATGATCCAGCGGATGTTGGCAATTTGATCTCTGGTTCCTCTGCCTTTTCTAAAACCAGCTTGAACATCTGGAAGTTCATGGTTCACATATTGCTGAAGCCCGGCTTGGAGAATTCTGAGCATTACTTTACTAGCATGTGAGATGAGTGCAATTGTGCAGTAGTTTGAGCATTCTTTGGCATTGCCTTTCTTTGAGACTGGAATGAAAACTGACCTTTTCCAGTCCTGTGGCCACTGCCAAGTTTTCCAAATTTGCTGGCATATTGAGTGCAGCACTTTCACAGCATCGTCTTTCAGGATTTTAAATTGCTCAATGGTAGTGTGAGCATTCTTTGGCATTGCCTTTCTTTGGGATTGGAATGAAAATTGACCTTTTCCAGTCCTGTGGCCACTGCTGAGTTTTCCAAATTTGCTGGCATATTGAGTGCAGCACTTTCACAGCATCATCTTTCAGGATTTGAAACAGCTCAACTGGAATGCCATCACCTCCACAAGCTTTGTTCGTAGTGATGCTTCCTAAGGCCCACTTGACTTCACATTCCAGGATGTCTGGCTCTAGGTGAGTGATCACACCATCGTGATTATCTGGGTCATGAAGATCTTTTTTGTATAATTCTTCTGTGTATTCTTGCCAATATCTTCTGCTTCTGTTAGGTCCATACCATTTCTGTCCTTTATCAAGCCCATCTTTGCATGAAATGTTCCCTTGGTATCTGTAATCATCTTGAAGAGATCTGTAGTCTTTCCCATTCTATTATTTTCCTCTGTTTCTTTGCACTGATCACTAAGGAAGGCTTTCTTCTCTCTGCTTGCTATTCTTTGGAACTCTGCATTCAAATGGGTATATTTTTCCTTCTCTTCTTTTCTTTTTGCTTCTCTTCTTTTCACAGCTATTTGTAAGGCCTCCTCAGACAGCCACTTTGCTTTTTTGCATTTTTTTTCCTTGGGGATGGTCTTGATCCCTGTCTCCTGTACAGTGTCATGAACCTCCATCCATAGTTCATCAGGCACTCTGTGCATCAGATCTAGTGCCTTAAATCTATTTCTTACTTCCACTGTATAATGATAAGGGATTTGATTTAGATCATACCTGAATGGTCTATTGGTTTTCCTCACTTTCTTCTATTTCAGTCTGAATTTGGCAATAAGGAGTTCATGATCTGAGCCACAGTCAGCTCCTGGTCTTGTTTTTGTTGACTGTGTAGAGCTTCTCTGTCTTTGGCTGCAACGAGTATGATCAATCTGATTTCGGTGTTGACCATCTGGTGATATACAGGTGTAGATTCTTCTCTTGTGTTGTTAGAAGAGGGTGTTTGCTGTGACCAGTAAAGTTATTAAGCTTTTATTAGACATACAGTATTTAGTTATTGTACTAGCATTGTGCAGTGCTACCCACATAATTGATAACAATCTTTTAACCATTCTGCTCTCATTTAGTATTATGAATATATTGTACTATGTTCAAACATTTTTTAAAATGAAGCATGCCTGAAGCAAGAATGTAGAATACCAATGAATATCTGTAAAAAAATTTTTTAACCTTCCATATCCGTCTATGATTTTTGCCTATTCTTCAAAGTCTTTTAGTAAGAACATGTTTATCAGTCTGTCAGAGAGTATGTATTTATACTTGTGGTGCTGAAAAGATAAAATCCAACCTTCAAAAAACTTGCATTCTGTGACTATGAAGGTTGTGTCCCATGGTGACCATTAGTAACTTGAGGAAGCACAGCATATGTGCCAGAAACAGTTCTGTTCTTATGAGTAAAATCCTCTGTATGTTAAATTTTTTTAATTATAAAATCAGTACTTATTATAAGAATTTAAATGTTATAGAAAAATCTAAGTAGAATATAAAAATTTCCCGTTCCCCCCAGAGATATCCCAGGTTATCTGGGATACCTATTTGATCTTTAGCTGCTTGAACTATTTAAAAACTGTATTTATTAAAATTCTCTCTCTTGGTCCAGTTTGCTTAAGGTGATGGATCTTTGTATTCATACTTTTATACATGACTTTGATAGAGTATCTCATCCCCAAATCTAAGGTATGTGTGCTCGTTGCTTCAGTCATATTTGACTCTTTGTGACCCCATGGTCTGAAGCACGCCAGACTCCTCTGTCCATGGAATTCTCCAGGCCAGAATACTGGAGTGGGTTGCCATGGTCTTCTCCCGGAGATCTTCCTGACCCAGGAATCGAACCCATATCTCTGGCATTGCAGGCAGGTTCTTTACCCACTGAACCACCTGGGAATCCCCAATCTAAAGTATACATGAAAGAAAAGTTTTATATTTGAATGATTCATGAAATTATTTGGTGAAATTTTACTGTAATGACTAATGTGCAGAAAAAGAACTGAGTGGTTTATTGAAAAGACATTTGTTCTGTAATAACATCTGTTTTCAGCATTGTCTTCAAGTTAGAAGATGTTGGTAAGCATTCTGATCATATCTGGTTTAAAAAACATAGATTTCATAAGATTTAGATTTGTAATGATTTTTTTTTTATTCCCATGAATCAGTTGAAATGTATTTGTTTAGAATCATTGCATTTTTATGGACTTAAATCTAATTTTCACAATTATTTTCAGGCCATTAAAAATCTCAACTGAAGACTTTGGTAAACTCTGGTTATCCTTTGCAAATGATGTGAAACAAAATGTAAAGATGTCAGAATCTCAAGCTGCTCTGCATTCTACCTTAAAGGCCCTGCAACAGGAACTAAGACTTCATGTTGTTGACATTATAGGTTTGTAGAGTTTTTCAGAAGGCAGTCTGCTGTTTTTGGGGCCTTTCTTACAATCAGAAGGCAAACTCTTAAAAGTATCTGATTTCTTAGGGATGTATATCCTGTTATGAGCATCGTTTTGATAAGTGTGTTGTGCAGACTTTATTAAAGACATTTTTTTTCTGTGGTAAAGAATACATAACATAATTTTATCGTTTTGATCATTAAGTGTATTGGTGAGTGGCATTAAATATATTTCATTTTGTTGTGCAGCCATTGCCACTATCATTTTCAGAACCTTTTCATCTTTCTTAACTGAAACTGTACCCATTAAGCACTAACTTTCAATTGCCTCTTTTCTGCAGCCCTTGGCAGCCACCATCCTATTTTCTGTCTCTATGAATCTGACTACTCTAGGTACCTCATTTAAGTAGACTCATACAGTATTCGTCCTTTTGTGACTGGCTTATTTCACTTTTAATGTCTTCAAGGTTCATCCATGTTATGTGTCAAAATTTCCTTCCTTTTTAAGCCTAAATATAGTCACATTGTATGAATCACCATATTTTATTTGTCAGTTAATCTTTTGATGGACATTTGGTTTGCTTCCTCCTTTTGGCTGTTCTGAATAATGCTGCTTTGAACATGGATATACAGATAATCTGTGTTTGAGCCCCTGCTTTCAGTTCTTTTAGTTATATACCCCAAAGTAGAATTTTGATAATTGCTGTTTTAACAGGTATGAAGTAGTGTGTCATTTTAGTTTTGATTTGCATTTCCTTAATGATCAGCAACGTTGAGTATTTTTTCACATGCTTATTGGATATTTGTATATCTTCTTTGTAGAACTGTCTGTTGAAGTCTTTCTGTATTAAAGAATTTCTGATTTTGTTTTGTTGTAGGTAATGAAGGGCTCTTGGCCTGTCAACTGCTCCCATCCATCCCCTGCTTGCTGCATTTCCGAGTTCATGGTGACATGTTAGCCCTGTGGTTCAGATCCTCCTGTTCTACTCTTCCTGACTATTTACTTTATCAGTGTCAAAAAGTGATGGAGAGATCCTAGCAAAAGCTCTGCTTATATTTTACTCCATCAAAATAAATGGTTTACATAGATGAACTTATTTACCAAAGTAAAATGGATTAATGGTACTTCTAATGGAAATGGGGATTATTACAGGTTGTGGTTTTATGTGTTTTCTTTATGGTTCATGATCAAGAAAGATCCCCAAGAAACTGTACCCCTAACCTTTTACTCAGGATTGTACAGTAGGTTTGGGTCCTAAAAAAGTGGCCTAAGCTAATGTTATAAACTGCTAATGATTTATATATATCACTTAGTGTAAGGGTCTGAAAATAATTTATTTTGTTATAAATAATTTTATAGCAGATTTACTCTAGTGTTAAAGAGCTGATTTATAGTAAAGCCAGGTCTCAGTTTTCTGCATTAATGGAGGGGAGACATGGACTTAATCACAAATCGAATTTATACTTGGCTTTGGAATGCAGTATATGCTTTTTGGTCAGCAAGTCATTACTTTCAATAATGTTTGCTTAGATCAGTACTGAGCTAAGTTGGCACAGCACACACTAATACTTTAGGAGACCCATGAGCACGTTGGATTTTGGGGAATCCAATCTATGGTAGATGGACTTCCCTCACAGCTCAAGTCAGTAAAGAATCTACCTGCAATGCAAGAGACCTGGGTTTGGTTCCTAGGTTGGGAAGAACCCCTGGAGAAGGAAATGGCAATCCACTCCAGTATTCTTGCCTGGAAAATCCCATGGACAGAGGAGCCTGGTGGGCTACAGTCCACGGGGTCGCAAAGAGTTGGGACATGACTTAGCGACTAAACCACCACCAATCTATGGTAGAGTTTTTATTATAACTTGATAAACATAACTGCAAACAATTTGGCTACAAAATTTGCTTTCCACTTGCATTAATTTTTAAAATTCAAAATGAATCACTGTATTCTTGTTTTCAAAACTCAGAGCCATTTACGTAATATTATCATTTAGAAACAAAACCTGTTAAGAGCACACAGTACTAAAGTAAACAGGTATAAAAGGACTTTTCAGTTATGGCAAATATCTTAGTTACCGCTTAGATTTTTTTGGCACATTAAAATATGTGAATAGAGTACAAATGGCAAAATCATCTTTCCTGGCCTTTGAATCCACTAGTACTCAATGGATGCAATGAGAAGAGTGATAGTCTAAGTTTACCATACAGATTCTTCAGTAAAATATATGATTTTCATGTTACAGTTGTGCCTATATGACCTCTGTCAGAACTATTATCAGTAAAAGAGGTTAAGCCTAATATGAATGATAGCCCAGAATCTTATGATTATACATTTATGTTAAAAACAGAGTATTTTATAAAACCTTATGGTGCTGTGGAAAATATTTATTATTTCACTTTTTCTGATACTTCATGGTAGAAACTATTCAGGTAATATAGTTTTAAGTCATTGTAGTTAATACTCTGGTTAATTGGTACTGTTTATCATCCGGGTGTGGAATTGTGATTTTAGGTTGTCTTATTAGTCATAACTGATAGGGAATTCCCCAAAGCTGATAGACTTCACTAGTTATTTGTGTTTAGCATATCTCTCCCTAAAAACAAAAGCCACATTAAGAAATTGATTTTTAAGTTACTCATTAAAAAAATACCTTGTTAATTTCATACTTCTAAAAAGCATGCAGTAAAACCTTGCTACAAGAGCAATGAGCAGTGGTTAGAATTTCCTGAGTAGGTTTTTCCTTTTGAGTAGAACATCAGATTCATCCTCAAGCTCCCAGCAGTGTCATGATGACAGGAATCTGGATGTTGGGGGAGTGTGGACACTGCTGGCTTTCTCTTTATTGCTGCCTCTGTCAGCAGCACCCTCCCACCCCACCTAGTTCTGTTGATGCTCTGACAAAGAGATAGGAAGTGCCCTCTCACTTTGCAAAGGAGTGTTGAGTGTAGCAAAAGAGGTGCTTCATATTTTTGTGTCCCTGCTTCCATTTGTTTGTGTGGTCCCCACAGCTGGGTGGAGTGTGGAGCAGTGGATGTAAGGTTCCCAACAAGCAGATGGACAGCTAGCTGGGAGAGATTACAGTGAGCTGTGTGCTGCTTTGCTACAGGTGTTCATGGGTGGCAGCAGCAGTTGTCAGGAGAGACATGTTTGGCCTGCAGTGCTAATGGGGGGAAATGTGTAATGGTAGGTTAGGGCTGGGAGTATGATTTTGGGTCTGTCAGAGGGAGCATGGTGTCACTTTTGTTCTTTCTGAACCCACTGCATAAAGTAGGATAAAAGGATTTCTGCTAAATGTTTAATAGAATGTTTACATGTTTATATTTTTATGGTTTTTAAAGACAATAATAGGAAGGAGTAGATTTTAAAGAACTTCAGAGAAGTATATATTCTGCCTAACTAATGAATGTCTTAAGTTCTAGATGAGGCATCGCCAGCCTTTTCTGCATTGTAGGAGATTGACAATGGAGTAGGAAGAACAGATTTTTTTGTGGGCAAGATCATCTCTTTATTTTACAGTCCAGTCAAGTAAAGGGGCGACATCTGGAGTGAGAGCTCTTGTGGAGGGGAGATGCAGCTGCTGAGTTCTCTGCTGGGCATCTTTGCTGAGAACACAGCTGGCAATGAGTGTGAATCTGGGGAGAAGAAAGGGAAGACAGGAAAGCCTTAAGAGACAGTGGAAGAAGAAGGAGCAGGCTTCCACCAGAGGAGTAGATTAGTCACAGGGGAGTGTGGGCCCTGAGAATGGGTCCTTCTGAAAAAAACTGCAGATGGAAGCTGAACAGTTACCAAGTGCTAATGTGCCAAGCATGCCAAGCACAGCATGTGCTCTGCAGAGGAGCAGTATTTAAAAAAATATTCTATAATCTATGGAAACAATTTTGGTTAAAATGCAGTATTTTATTTTTTTCCTTCATTTTAGTTCATGTCATTTGTGTTTTAAAATATCAAGCAATTATTCTAAATGGATTAACGTGTCTTTGTCTCATGTTTGTGAGCCACTGAAAGTGCACTGAACCTATTCATATGTCTTTTAAGGTGTTGTTTTCATTTGTTTTAAAATTTTAGGAGGGAAAAATGCAAGTGAATAACAGCTTATCAGGCATTAGTTGCCTTATTTTGGAGTTGAATTCTGTAATTTGAAAAAATTCAGTTAAACATGTAATAAATACAAAGTGATCTATGTTGTTGTTCTTCAGTCTGTATATTCTTTATCATCTAAAAGTAATAATATTCAGTAATTTGATAGGCATTAGCTAAAAAGAGCAGAAGCAGTTGGAATGGGATGAAAAGAGTGATTTACTTATTATAGCCCCAAAGCATGTCATATAATTGGTTAAAAGTAAAGGCACTGCTCTTTCTGTATGATGTTCAGAGAAAGCTTTATGGGCTTCTGACAGGTTAGAGCATGGATTGATCCTCAGGAACTTGTCCATATCCCCTGCTTTCATCCTAGCCTGACCAGAGCATTCAAAGCAATGTTTTGTTTCTATATTGCCTCCCCTCAAGATGCAAGAAACATGGTAAGTCAGATGGTGACTTATCTAAAGACTCTGAATCTCCTGGCCATCTCTGCATTGCGTATCCTAAGACACAAATAAATAATATTTAAATCTCACTTACAGATGCCTCATGTTGGCTATAATGCATAGCAGGAAAAATGTTCTGGGACTTGAAACTGATAATTTGGGGCACAGAAGGTAAAGGAGGTTTAAATGCCTCACACCCATTGCAATAATTAAAAAGAAGGATGGCCTGCAGCCAAATGGGCCAGGGGTAATGATTATGTGAAATTTACTTGTTATGTCTGTGCATAATAAGAGGCCGTGAGCTTTTTAGAGCTAGGAACCAAGTATGTATTTTTATGTCCCTTTTGCCTGGTACCTAACAGTGTATTGAATGAATGACTAAAAAGACCTGTTCCCTAAAAATAAGTAATCTGAAGTGAAAATTGCTTAGTTGTGTCCAACTCTTTGCAACCCCATGGACTATACAGTCCGTGGAATTCTCCAGGCCAGAATACTGGAGTGGGTAGCCTTTCCCTTCTCCAGGGGATCTTCTGAACCCAGGGATCAAACCCAGGTCTCCTGCATTGCAGGGGAATTCTTTACCAGCTGAGCCACAAGGGAAGCCCAGGAATACTGAAGTGGGTAGCCTATCCCTTCTCCAGGATGTCTTCCTGACCCAAGAATTGAACTGGGGTCTCCTGCATTGCAGGCAGATTCTTTACCAACTGAGCTATCTGAGACCAGGTAATATCCAGGGATTGATTTTAGTAATCCTGTGGCTGCCCCAGAAATAAAAGGGAACTGATCTGGCTTATAGATAGAAGTCAGCAGAAAAGGGATCCAATGGAAATAACTTGTGCCAATTTGTACCAGGTAGGAGAGGAGAAATATGATCACTTGAAGAGACCCTTACCAGCCTCAGTCCCATGAGAATGTGCCATGCCATTTAAGAGATCTCTCTGCGAAGGAAATGTGATTACAGATAGAAATTATGACTTGGAGAATGGGAACTTTTCTATAATATGTCAGATGTTCATGAGTTCTTACTGGTCTAGAAGAACTTTTTCTAGGATGGAAAATGGTAGACATTTGGTCAGTGACATTAAATATAGGGAGGTAATGAATATAAGGCAGATTTACCAGCTAAATTAGTATCACCTATTTCTTTAGAAAAGTGAGAACTACGGAGAAGGCAATGGCACCCCACTCCAGTACTCTTGCCTGGAAAATCCCATGGATGGAGGAGCCTGGTAGGCTGCAGTCCATGGAGTCGCAAAGAGTCAGACACGACTGAGCAGAGCGACTTCACTTTCACTGTTCACTTTCATGCATTGGAGAAGGAAATGACCCTCTAGTGTTCTTGCGTGGAGAATCCTAGGGATGGCAGAGCCTGGTGGGCTGCCGTCTATGGGGCCACACAGAGTCAGACACAACTGAAGCGACTTAGCAACAGCATGGTAAGGGGAGGGTTTAATATAGTTTATTACTGGGAGAGCTAATATAGTATAATATCAACTATATTGATGTTAAAAAGGTCAGTAGCATCAGGAAAGTTGGGAAAGAACAGGCCGCCTGGGATAGGGCACAAGAAAAGGAAATGTTCATTTGCATCACACAGGAAATGTTATGGTAGGTACATGGATCCAAGATAAGAGGATTCCCCCGCAAATGAGTCCCAGAGAACCATGAGCACTTAAAGATTGTGGCCTGGATGCAGAGAGGATGGGCCTGTGTGTGTGCAAAGTCAAAACAAGTTTACTGGAACACCTATAATGCTGGAAAACTAGTGGGTCCTCATAACTGATTGTGGCTAGATTGTGGGCTTTTCTCCAGGAGAAGAACTCAGTTTCCTTTAGTTATTTTAAACTATTTTCCTAAGTGGATGAGTACTTTTCCTTTCTTAAACTTTTAAGTTACCTTTGTGACTAAATGGCTGATCTCAGGAAGTTTTTTCCCTGATGGGCTCTGACAGGACTTAGGCCAAATGGATAGACTAGAGCCTAGAGATTATTCATGCTTCCATGAGAGAAAAGTAATTAGAAGTTTAATTGCACATCTCCACACTTTAAGTGTGTGCATACTTGGTGGCTGACTCTGCCGTTTATATTATATGACAAATAGGAACAGAGGCAAGGCGTATATATTCTTAGGGAGAGGCATTTAGTCTGATTTGCTGCCTTGTGATTTAATGAAGGTAATGGCAGTATCTGTGACTAGAACAAACTGGTCCTTATTGATCATGGATATCAATGTGTAAGAATTCAGTTTTTTCATCTTAGTGATGGTTAGTGAGGTTAAATAGAGTTTTGAGCCTTGAAGGGAAAGGTGAAATTATTTGAACCCAAATATTGGACCAGTCTTCACCTCCAGAAGCAATAGGAGTGTCTTTTCTTATTTATACGAAGCCTTTTTGAACACACTTGAGTTAATGCTAATGAAAAGACTTTGGCCTGTGGCTCACTTATAGCCTCAGAAAGGAGCTGGTCACCAGAGAGACCAAGTACTTAGAGAGTTAGAACTTTCAACCCTACCCACTGACCTCAAGGAAGGGAAAGATTTGAGGGCTGGAGATAAAGCTCAAAAATTTTTTTACTGAACGAAGGGATTTGATGAGCTTCTGTGTTGGTGAATACATCACATTCTGGGAGGGGACACACCCCAGTTCCAGTGAGGACAGAAATTCCTGTGCTTGGGACCCTTCTGTTGCTCACCCTCTATACCTCTCCATCTGTATCCTTTATAGTAAACTGGTAAACATAAGTAAATGTTTCTCTGGATTCTGTGAGCCACTCTTCCAAATTAATTGAACCTGAGAAGTGGGTTGCGGGACCTTCCAGTTTACAGTCATTGGATCAGCAGTGTAGTTGACAACCTGGACTTGTGGTTGGTGTCTAAAATGGAACAGTCTTGTGGAACTGAGCCTTTAACTTGCAAGATTTGATTCTATCTCCAGGTATATAGTGATAGAATTGAGTTAATTTGTAGGACAAGCCAGTGTGCCTCCACTCAGAATTGCTTGGTGGCATGGGGGAAAAATGCATCAATTGACAAAATTTAGATGGTGCAATGTGATTTTTTTTCAAGTTGTCCAATTTGATGATTTAATATATATTGTGAAATGATTACCACAGTCAAATTAATCAAAATGCATCCATCACTTCACACAGTTACTTTTGTGTATGTGGTGAGAACACTTAGGGTTTTAGCAGATTTCAAATATACCAGGGAAGAATATGTGGTATTCTTCCCTGGTGGCTCAAATGGTAAAGAATCTGCCTGCAGTGCAGGAGACCCAGGTTTGATCCCTGGGTCCAGAAGATTCCTTGGAGAAGGGTATAGCAACCCATTGCACTATTCTTTCCTGGAGAATTCCATGGACAGAGGAGCCTGGTGGGCTATAGTCCATGGGGTCACAAAGAGTCGGACATGATTGAGCAACTAATACACAACACAAATATAATTACTGTGCAATCCACGAGACTGGGGATCATTTTAATATCCCATACCCAAGGCCATAATCAGATTCTTTGAGGCATCAGACATACGCTCCTGCTGTTATTAAACTCCATAGATAATTACAACGTGCAGTCAAGTTTGAGAACCACTGTTTTAAATGCTGTCTGTCTCACCCTACTTCTCCTCAATGGGGTTATTTTTGGTGATGTTTTCCCCACACTCCTTCCTGCAATAGAGACTAAGAGTAGCTATTGAGTATTTGGAAGGTAAGTAATGGCGTATTTGGAAATATTGGGGTAGGTACAGAGGAGGAATCTTGTGTGAATATATAAAAAGTAGGTTCTAAGACAGTAGCAGCTTAGGTTTGAATTTAGCAAGCTTAGGCTTGCTCTTAAAATGGTAGCATGGTAGGATTTGAGGAATGAGGGTCCCTCACATCCAAGCAGGAAAGTACTGTAGAAATTGTTAGGTAACGTGAACTGAAGTTGGATTGTCAAATTTTAATTCTTGGCTTCACTAGTTACTAACTTGTCCTTTTGGGCATAATACTTAAACACTCTGTGCCCCAGTTTCTTTTCTGTATAGGGGGATAATAGTACCTACCTTATAGGATTACTGTGAGATGATGTAAGGCACATAGTGGTTCATTTTATAATCTGTCAGTGTCTTAAAAGTATGAGTTTATTAACATCATTATGGAAAAAAGAAAAAGGGAGCAGTAAAGATAAAATAGAGAGTTCAGATAAAAGTGAAGAATTTAGCAGAACCAGGAAACATCAGAAGATGAATTGCCAAATTTTTTAACATAATTTAAAAAAAACGAAGAAGGAAGGCTTCATGAAGTTAGAAAAGCTGTTTTCAACAATGTCCCTAAATATTTAGGAACATAATCTTATAGAAATGTAGGCAACAGAAAAATAATATGGCCAAATCCCATATAAACTTCTTATGAGAGAGGTGATATTAAGAGCTGGGATAATATCCCTATAGAAAATAAAAGTACACAAGTATAACACACTTACACAATAGATCAAAACTGTTAACTTACTGTTTCAAAACAAGCTAGATGAGATTTAAAAAGATGTGAGAAAACAACATATATTAGTGCTGTAGAAATTCTGAAATGAAGTGATAAATTAGGGAAGAAATAAAATTTTTAAAAACTCGGAACTAAAAGCAACCAGAAGAATCACAAGTGTGAATAAACACACACAAAAATGCTTTAGGGAAATACAATGTGAAGATGATATATTTTTTAAATAAATGAAATATGGTGAGTATGCAAGAGAAAGCAACAAATATTGAAGATAGGTAAAGAAGATTATCTTCCCTGGTGGCTCAGAGGTTAAAGCGTCTGCCTCCAATGCAGGAGACCCGGATTCGATCTATGGGTCAGGAAGATCCCCTGGAGAAGGAAATGGTAACCCACTCCAGTATTCTTGCCTGGAGAATCCCATGGACAGAGAAACCTGGTAGGCTACAGTCCACGGGGTCGCAGAGTTGGACATGACTGAGCGACTTCACTTACTTAAAGAAGATTCAATATGTGGATTATAGGAGCTCCTGAAGAAGAAATTCCAAGACACAAGACCAAAACAAATTCTGAACGTGGTAACTCAAGGGAACATTCCTGAAAGTACAATTTAAAAAAATTTGAAACGAGAGAGAGTACACTGTGTACCTGGGACTCTCAATTGATAAAATACCAAGACAAGACATTCTAGTAAGATTACTAAACTTGTAAAAATTGGAAAAGTTCCTTGACCATCTGAGAAAAGATAGCAAGTGACTTATAAAGAAAATAGATTATCATCAAATTTTGACAAATGCTATATGCCAGAAGAAAATAGGATAATATATTTTAGATACTTGAAGATGTGAACCAAGAATTTTATGCTCAGTAAACCTAATCCCCAAGTTTAACAAGCACAAACTACCATCAACATATAAGTCAAGTAATACTGTTCCTATGAACCCTATGGAATTCTATAGGTTTCCTATTAACCCTTCCTGAGGAAGCTACTAGAAATGAGATTCATAAGGGCTGGTTGTAAGCATTACATATATGGCTGTTTGTAGAACTAGGAATAAGTGAAAAGGAGAAGATAAAGAGTATGTAAGGGTTGTGTGCACTGACAATGCAGATACAGTACAGCTGAAAGAAGCAGAGGAAATAGAAAAAGCATATGCAAAATCAAAAATATTTTTTATAATTATATCAGTGGTGGTAGTATTATCTGATACCATGTAGGATAAAACAAAAGATTAATGATGGGATATTTCAATTTTACCCTGGTCTGTATCCTTGAGACCAGGAGTCTCAGATGGAAGAAAGTAAGATGGTGAATAACTTCTGTAGTTTTCATTTTGTGTTGAGGATACACAAATACACATATACCCCTGCTGCCTAGAATGTGGTCTTGGAATGTTGTTATACTGTGGTGGTTTGGTGGTTTAGTCCCTCAGCTGGATTTTCCCCTAAAAGAAACCAAGGCTTCTTGGAGAAATTATTGATTCCAGGTCTGGGAAGAAATTATACAAGATGAGCCTGAAATATTTTTTATACCAGATAGCAAAAAATCTATCAAAGACCACTAAAGTCACAACAAAGGGCATAGTAGCTAACTTGTGTCTCCTGATGAAAGAGTACAGATCACCTACAGTCTTAACCAAAGTGATAGAATAATCTGAGTTGGTTCAAGTCTTTGGATGAAGTTGCCAGCTTGCAACTGAAAATACAGAGGAGAGAGGAATAAACTAGACTGCATCACATGTTTGTAGTCAGCAAAATTCAGACTGTGGAAAACTCTAGAGACCTTCAACAAATAAGGAAAAGAAAGGGATAGGATGGAGTTTTCAAATTAAAAGAAACATGTCAAATTTCTTAAAAATGAGTTAGACCAAAGTGAAGTGTCTAGGGATGCACAGTTGGGCATTTAAAAGAAAGGCAAGGAAATGATTGTAATAAATGTACAGTAATGTTACTTCGGGGCAGGGGGAAGGTTGTGATTGGGTCAACTGAGGTATGTTTTGGGGGGAGGGTGTCTTCCCAGGTGGTGCTAGTGGTAAAGAGCGTGCCTCACAATGCCACTGCAGGGGACCCAAGAGACGTGGGTTCAGTCCCTGGGTTGGGAAGATCCCCTGGATGAGGGCATGGCAACCCACTCCAGTATTCTTGCCTGGAGAATCCTATGGACAGAGGAGCCTGGTGGGCTACAGTCCATAGGGTCTCAAAGAGTCAGACACTGCTGAAGTGAGTTAGCATGCATGCATGCAAGCGTTTTTCGGGTGGTTGGCAAAGTATTGTTTCTTGACCTGGGTGGTATTATAACAGTTTCCCTGTTATTGTTAATCATTTTTTAAAGTTAAAAGCAAAAAGGGACCTTATCAAACTTAAAAGCTAGTGTACTGCAAAGGAAACCATGAAAAAAAAACAAAAAGGAAATGACAACCTATGAACCTGGAGAAAATATTTGCAAATGATGTGACTGACAAAGGCTTAATTTCCAAAATATGCAAACAGCTCATACCATTCAGTAACAAAGAACAAACAACCCAACTGACTAAATGATCAGAAGACCTAAATAGATATTTCTCAAAAAAAGATATGCAAAAAAATGGCCAATAGGCACATGAAAAGACTCATATCTCTAATTATTAGAGAAATGTTAATCAAAACTACAATGAGGTACCACCTCACATCAGTTAGAATGGCCATCCTTAAAAAGTCTACTAATGCTGGAGAGGATGTGGAGAAAAGAGGAACCCTTTTAACACTGTTGGTGGGAGTATAAATTGGTGCACCTACTATGGAAAACAGTATGGAGGTTCCTCAAAAAACTAAAAACAGAGTTGCCATATGATCCAGCAGTCCCACTCCTGGATATATACCCAGGCAAAACTATAACGCGTGAACGCTGAAAGCAACGGCTCTGCTGGCTCATCGCAGAGTCTGACCTCAGACTCCAAAGTCCCCTCCTACACAAAAGTGAGTGGATCTTTGTCTTACCAAGGACGTGACTGAAACGGTCCTTGGACTTTGGGAATGATTTGTTCAAGGCAGCCGTGTTCCCCATCCAGGAAGGGGAAAGAAAGTCCACTTTCCCTTGTTTCAATCAAGAGCAGGAAACTTGGCTCAGTGGTCCCTTCACTGCAGACACAGGGAGTGGCCTGTAAGCCTCTGTGGACAGGACACTCTTCCAGAGAGATCACTAGTCTGAAGATCGTTTTGAATGTGGGCCTCGTACTTGGCACTAGTGATAGTCCTTCATGGATGTTTCTGCTGAGAACAAGCAGGAGGTGTCAACCCCAGAGGAAGCTGAAGAAGACCCAAGGCTTGGCTGACTCTGCCTGCCCATGTGAGGCTCACTGAGTGCTTTGAAGAAGTGGTATCAGTTGGTCAAGAGTCTGAGAAGACACACCACTGTGAAAGACCCTCTGGATTTTTACACATCCTGTTTCGATGCATGAGGAAGTCATGAAAATTGATTTATCCAGCAATAGAGAACAAACAAGCCTGGTGTGCAAAAAAACAAAAAAAAACAAAACAAAAACACACACCATAATTCAAAGAGATACATGCACCCTAGTGTTCATAGCAGCACTGTTTACAGTAACCAAGACATGGAGGCATCCTGAATGTCCATTGACAGATGAATGGATAAAGATGTGGTACATAATCACACAACGGAATACTACTCAGCTATGAAAAATAATGAAACAATGTCATTTGCAGCAACATGGATAGACATAGAGATGATCATATTACAGTAAGTCAGAGAAAGACAAATACCATATAATATCACTTATACATGGAATCTAAAATATGATACAATGAACCTATCTGTGAAATAGAAACAGACTCATAGACACAGAAAACAGACTTGTGGTTGCCAAAGAGGAGGGGGCTGGGGAAGGGAAGGATTGGGTTTGGGATTAGCAGATGCAAGCTATTTATATGTAGAATGGATAAACAAGGTCCTATTGTATAGAACAGGTAACTATATTCAATATCCTGTGATAAACCTTAATGGAAAAGAATATGAATATACATATATATATGTATAACTGAATCACTTTTCTGCTTTATATAGCAGAAATTAACACAACATTGTAAATGAACTATACTTCAATAAAATTTGAAAAATATATGAAATTATCCATTTGTATAGTATGATTTTCTGTGTCTGTGTTTTATGTTACAGTTTAAAACGGGGATTTCTAACAAAGGTAGATCATTAAGAAGCCCCTAGTAATGCAGTCTGAGCCATTTTCTGTAATCCATGTTTTCATACCATATTTTTGCTTATTATTAGTGTATGCTATATCTAGAGAATATGGGAGCAGCAAGGCTACCATTACCAGTGGAGAGGGAAACCAGCAACATCAGTTGCTCAGTTTTAATTTCTCCTCTTCCAGAGGCTTTTCAAGTTGAACTGTCCACATTGTGATAGATCTTTTTTCAGCCTATTTCATTCCCCTTCTCTTTTCTCCTTCCATTTTTGTTGGTGTGGCCAACTGAATGTTAGCACATGTAATACAAATGGAGGTCTTAAGTGTAAATGTGTTGTATGATGGTGTATGATGGTGATTTGCTGTGGGGAGAGTTTGCACCCATAGCTGCTGCTGCTTTCGTGGGATGCCCTTACTCTTTGCTTTTTAGGTGACTGGATAAAGAGAATCCAGTGAAAGTCTCCAGAAAGGAAACAGTGGTGCCACTGGCTATAAGAAACTTGAGTTCCTGAATGAGGTAGAGTTCTCTTCCTTCTTAACATCCTTGGACTGTAACCTGAATTGAAAATAAGTCTTGGATTTTGTTAAGCCATTGAGATTTTTGAGTTTGTTACAATACCTAGCATGACCCTGACTAATGCAACTGCTTAGACTTATGCAGTCCAGTATAGTAGCCACTAGCCACATGTGGTAACTGCACCCTTGAAATGTGGCTAATCAGGACTGAGATGTATTTTAACTATAAAATGGGCATTGGATTTTAAAGATTTAGTACAAAAAATACAATATTAAAATTGTTTATTAATAATATTGAAATATTCGAATATATTAGGCTAACTAAAATAGATTACTAAAATTAATTTTACATATTTCTTTTTAATGTGGCTACTAGAGAATTTAAACTTACATATGTGACTGTATTATATGTCTATAGGACAGTGTTGTCTTAGAAGTAACATTCAACCAAGATCTCAATTTATAAACCTATGAAGGTCTAATCTAGAAAAAACAATCTGTGATAGTTCCTTCCTTGCTGCTAATCCTAAAATTAAATCTGTTATTCTTAATCTTTGATGGCAATTCCGAGAGAATTATGTCTTTTTAAAAGGAAGAATTTCCTCAGCTTCTAGAAGAATTTGATATCTATTTGTTCGTGTCTCTGTCTCCTTCCTATATCTAGCTTACTTTGTCTAAAATGTTACTAATGTGTTTTTAAATTCAGACATAATATTTTTCTTCTCTATAGAGGTGCCATTTGGGTCTTTTTTATATCTTCAAGTTTTTTTCATCATGCTCAGTTTTCCTTCTTCTAGAACATATGGAGTATATTTTTAATAGCTGTTATAATGTCTTTGTCAGATAATTCTGGCATCTTTGTCATTTCTGTATCTGTTTTAGAGTCCAGAGTGCTAACCAATGTATATGGGGCCTGTGTCTGTTTCTGTTGATTGTATTTTCTTCTGTTATTGGCCATATTTTGTCTGCTTTTTTGCATGTCTGGTGTAAATATATATATATATATATTAAACTAGATGCTAGACATTGTTAAGTGCTGGATTGTACTGTGTTCTTGTACATGGTGTTGGGATATGTTTTGTTAAGGCACTTGGAATCAAATTGATCTTTTCAAGATCTGCCTTAAAGACTTATTATGGTCCAGAACAGTTTTTAGTCTAGGGTTAAATTATCCTCCCCTAAAGCGACACCTTTCTGAGGATCGTACTTCTGTATCACGCGAGCGCTTTGGCTGGTGGAAATATAAACTCTTTCCATCCCCAAATCTAGCCCTCCTGGCCTGCCTGAGCTATTAGAACTTTTCTTCCCTGTCCTGTGCCTTGAAAACTGCTTCCAGATAGTAAGGTGGAACAGTTACGGGGCTTGCTTTGCTTTTGTTTCCCTTCTGTCAGGGAAATTTGTCTTGTGCTGGTTGTTCTCAATGTCTCAACAAATAACAATTTTATATAATTTCTCCAGCTTCCTTGTTATTTAAGGTAAGAGGGTAAATTTAGTTCTTGTAAAGGAGGTAATGTCCTAACCAGGTTTTGATTTCATGAAGGACACACTTATACTAGGAATTCCTGAGGCATTTGATCAAATTCAGTATTAAATTTGGAGTAAAGAGGCATGTGTCACTCTTTGTAACATGGAATCCTCCTCTGTTGTTTTAGGTCTGGCCAGGTTATTAAAGATAATAACCCTACAATTAGGCAGTGCAATTAGCATCAAAAGGAAGAGCCCCTTATTGTGGCAGCTAAGTGTTGATTAAGAAAGCAGAGGGGAAAAGAAGAGACTTTTAAAATCTCATTAGAATGATGCTCTGAAGTCTTGCATTAGCAGGCATTGCTTGACAGGCCAGAGGGGCACAAGCAGAGGCCTTTGCTGGAGCAGCTTCAGGCTAAAAACTCCTTGGTAGGCTGGTCTGAGCTGAACTTGCCCCAGTATTGGCAGTTGTAGCTGGGAATTTTCCTTTTTAAAAACAACAAAAAATTTTTATTTATATTTATTTGGCTGTGTTGGGTCTTAGCCCTGGCATGCCAGATCTTAGTTGCATTATTTGGGATCTTTCATTGCAGCATGCAAGCCAGCTGCCCACAGCATGCAGAATCCCAGTTCCCCAAACAGGGATCAAACCCAGGTCCCCTGCATTGCAAAGCAGACTCTGAACCACTGGGCCACCAGGGAAGTCCCAGGGAGAATACTGTGGACTTCGAATTACTGATTTGTCTGTAGATCGTAGGGTTTTGGTGGGAGTGAGGGAGGAGGGGAGAGGATTTTTGTTTCTTCCAGAGACAAGAAACGTATGGATGTTTAAAGTGTGTCAGATGCTGGGCTGCCCAACAGAGTATCTCTTCCTGCCCTCTTCCTCAAGTTTCAAGGGCAGAAGTCAGAAAAGTAGGATTTCCCTGAAGAGCTGTCCCTGTAATACCATAGATCTTATCAGTATTGGCATTTTTGTTAGTTTTTTCTTAAGTAAATTGTTTCTCAACTAAAATATTTCTTGGTTTAAGACGTAGTATTATATTACTCGTCTCAGTTTCTCTAGTGAAGTTGGCTACCAAAGTCACTGCAGGTTTGTCCTTTGTGCACAGAAGATCAGGAATGGCATGTGTCATTACTTCCTCCTCTGAGATCAGGGCAAACATTGGAATCTATCACATCCCTTCCGCCCTTGGATTCAGGACTCATCTTCAGAATTCTTCTGCCATAGTGCTTTGGGCATTCACTGGTAGTTAGTCTGAATTGCCACTCAAAATGAAATTTATTTCTCCTCTTTATATTAGAGTACAAAGTTGGTTTAAAATATCAGCCTCCAAGACTTCCCCAGAGGCACAGTGGTTAAGATTCTGTGCTTCCAATGCAAGGGGCCTGAGATTGGTCCCTATTTGGAGAACTAAGATTGTGCTTGCCACGTGGTGTGGCTAAAAAGCTAGTAATAAAAAATAAAATATCAACTTTCCTCACATTAGGAGTTTCCCAACTCGTATTCTGCAAACGCCTCTATATAATTTTTCTGCTATCTATGATGACTTTCTACACCTAATTAAATCCAAAAGGCCTCCAAAGAAAAGCATTTTGTCATCTCAACAACCAAGAAACATTTATTGAGTGCCTCTAGGTCAGAGGCTTATTCCAAATACTATCAGGGGCTTAATCTTTCTGAAGACAGATATTATTTTCCTATTTTATTGATGAGGAAACTGAGTCTAGAGAGTTTAAGTGACTTGCCTAGGGTCACACATATCTAGCAGTAGAGTTAGGACCTAGATTGGGATTTTATGATCATCCTTGAATATCCTCTGCCTGTTTTCTTATTTCCTTTTTTGTTTCTTTGACACCTTTTGGCTTTGGTGAGGAGCAGCTGGTCCTTCAGGAGTTCTGCCAATAAGAAGGTGCCATAACTTCTGTGAGCAGATTGACAAGCCTGTCACTGGGAGGGTTTTTCTTTTTCTACTGAAGAGAGACACATTTTGCTTTTTCTTTTCTTGGTTACTTTCAGATTGGAGGCCATTCTGAATGACAAAAGTCCAGCTAGGCTAAAGAAAATTGAGAAATTATAATAGTTTCTTTTTATTTTAGATTAATTTGGCAGTTGTGTCAGGAAGTTATACTGTGGTTATTTTATTTAATTGAAGAAGGTATTTGTAAAGCAGAGGAAAACTATAGCAAGTTAATCATCGATAATTGATTATTCACTGTGTGTGTGTGTGTGTGTGTGTGTGTGTTTGTTGGGGAGGGAAGGTTGCTTTGTATTATAAGAACAATCATCAAATAAATGAGTGATTTTTTTTTAATGCAGCATACATCCAGAGAAAAAACACACAGAGGTACATATGGAATTATTTAATGAAATAATTACTTCAGCCACAACAACTGGAACCCTGTGCCTATTAGCAGTTAGTACCAGTTTCACCTTCTCCCCAGTGTCTGGCAGTCACTGTTATTTCGTCTCTGTGGATTTGCCTATCCTAGACATTTTATAGAAATGGAATCATACCATATGTAGTCTTCTGTGTCTGGCTACTTTCACTTAGCATAAGGCTCAGCCATGTTGTAGCATTTAACAATACTTTATTATTGTTAGTATTTCTTTATATGGATATACCTCATTTGTTCACTCTAGTTGATGGGCATTTTAACTGTTTCCACATTTTTTGGTATTATGAATAATGCTACTATGAACATTTGTGTATAAATGTTTAATGAATATATGTTTTCAGTTCTCCTAGTTACATATACCTAGGAGTATAATTGCTGCATCACTTGGTAACTACATTGAACTTTCTGAGGAACCATTACATGGTCTCCCACAGTGCCTGCACCATTTTATATTCCCATCAGCAGTGTGTGAGGCTTCAGATTTCTCCACATCATCATCAGCAATTGTTACCACCTGTTGTTTCTGTTATGTCTAGTGTATG
This sequence comes from Madoqua kirkii, assembly GCA_006408675.1. Taxonomy (NCBI): domain Eukaryota; kingdom Metazoa; phylum Chordata; class Mammalia; order Artiodactyla; family Bovidae; genus Madoqua; species Madoqua kirkii. Next base: position 23,554 of record SJYC01017255.1, read on the forward strand.
AAGATACAATGGGTACCTTTATAAACAGTGATATATCACTGTGGCTTTGATTTGAGTTTTTAATATTGATGTATCCAGTTTATCTGTTGGCTTGTTTCCCTGATTCTAATGATGTTGAGCATCTTTTCATATGTTTTTTCTGGAGAAATGTCTTTTAACCTTTTGCCCATTTTGAAATTGAATTATTTGTTGTTTTGTTGTCTGGTTATGGATTTTTTATATATTGGGGATGCAAGACCCTTATCAGATGATTTGTAGATACTTTCCCTACTCTCTGAGTTTTTCACTTTCTTAATAGTGTCTTTTGAAAGCACAAAAGTTTTAAATTTTGATGAATCCAGCTTATCTCTTATTTTGTTTGATTGCCTTGTGCATTTGGTGTCATTTCTAGGAAATCATTGCCTAATCTAAGATCACGCAGATTTTTCATCTATATTTCCTTCTAAGAGTTTTATAGTTTTATCTCTTAATAATACTTCATTAAAAGATGAAAATTCTAGGTCATATGCTAAAAAGATGTGATATCAGGACAAGTGTGTGTTGAGGTTGTCCTTGGCAAACCAAGGATATCTGGTCATCCTACCTCTGGTGGACTAGGGGTGAGAGCCAGCTGGTGTAGGGGAGGGTAAGGGCAAGGGTTGATCAAATTAATTTCTCTCCTGTTTATTTAAAGACCAGAGAGGACTCAACCTTTCTTTGATGCCTGAGGGTTCTAGACTGAGTTCACTGGGATACAGTGGCTTTCCTTAGTCTTTTATGTAATCTATAAAATCTTCACCCCCAGGCTTGGAGTCCTGAAGAAGGGGGTTACATTGAAATGGAAGTGGGAACATTCCTAAAATCTACTTCAAATTTTTATTCAAACTGGATACCCTAGCTCTTGGGAGTTAGTGGCACTGCCTCCTTTAATGGCCCCTTCAGACTTAGAGATTGGTGGCATTTGGGGCTCATGTTATTGCTGATCTCTGGGGTGCACTAATGTACTTTGTTAGGCTTTCCAGCCTTCACCAACTTGACAATCAATTCCCTATACCAAATTCTCTCTGTTTGAAATGTCTGGAGTGCTTTCTGTTTTTTTTTGATTGAGTCTTGGTTGATTCAGAGCTTGCCTCTATTTTCTTTTTGCCATAATCCTTAGGTGCTTAATATTGTCCACTTCATTCCATGATGGTGATCTACTTATTGTGCTCTCCCTTTCTGAGTTTTCTGTATTTTATATACCCCATCCTCTATCTCCTATCAAAACTTGCCACATTAGTATCTCATTACATTGTTTTCCAAGAAAATAGCTAGCTATTTGCAGACAGCTGTGCCAAGGCGTTGGGGCATGATAATGGATTATTGTGTTATCCTTCTCAGAAATGTATGGCAATATGATGCTTTACTCAAAAGAAAGAGTTCCAGTGTTAGAATTTTAGACTTTTCCTAGGAACTCTTAAAATTTTACCAAGTTTGTGGTGCTTTCATTAAGTTTGTCCTTTCTGCTGAAAGATTATCATTTTCTCAAATGGATCAGAGTTTGGGAAGCCAAAAATAAAACAAGATAAGCTCAGAGAGACCATTAGATTGAAAACAGCCGGAAGTTTTCTGTTACTTGCTTTTCTAAAGTGGGCTTCCAAGCAAAGTCTGCTGATCAATAGAATAGCTAAGTTCAATTCTCTAGGGGTAAAATTGTAGCATGGAGGAGGAATTTGGGTTAATGACTTGGGAGAGAGCAGGGATGGTTAGATGGAGAAATGACAGGGGAAGTCACTGTGTTTGAACAACAAGACAATCAGGTTCTGGTTCTTATAGTGAACACAGATAGAAACCGAGGAAGCACAGGGGCAGCAGAGGCAGAGGCTCAGCTTTGTGAATCCTCAGGACAGCCCATGATAGGATTTGCTACAACCTGAGAACAACATGAACTACTCTTTCCCTGGGCAGGTGACAATGACCACACCCCTTTCTGTGCAGCCTGTCTACCTCCCTCTAGTATCAGTCTCCCCTTAAACAGTCACCCAGAAATTCCCCAGAGAAAGGAGGAAGGTCAAACAAAGTGACCTACAGTGAGGGAGTCTTCCAAAGCTCTAAAAGACATTACCCAAGATAGGCATCCAGCATAGTTATTTATGACTTGTCATAAATACCAGCGCTAGCAGTATTATCTTCATATGAGGAGTTGACTTCATAGTGCTTTAGAACTGCAGCATCATAAATATCTACGAATATGTTGTTTTGTCTGCTGTCATAATTTGTCGGCTCCAACAGAGTTCTGACCAATTTTAGAAATATCCATGTAAATGAATGAAAATAATGATAACAATATAATGAAAACAGAACAAAATAAGGTCAAGTATCACATTTGCTCCACAAATATTGTGATAGAATGAAATTGTTTAGAGGAGGCTAAAGTAAATTTTGTGTGTGTTTGTGTGTGTGTGTGTGTGTGTGTGTGTGTGCAGAGATGGGATGGGGGGGATGATGATGTTTGTATAGCCACTAGGCTAAAAAGAGAGGAAGGATGCCTAAATAGGGAATCACTTCCCCTGCTCTTGTTAATGGTGTTCATCTTTAGAAATGATTTGGTGGTGACCTAACAGACAAGACTCAGCACATTTATGTACATATAATTTAAACTGGCACTTTAATAGCAACAAAAAATATTACTTTATAACACTCAGTGCTCTGTGACATGTCTGGAAGTGTGCCATTAAAAGAAATTAATTCTGAAATGGAGTTAGTTCCCACCTATTTTCACTAAAAGTCATTTAGATGGAAATGAATAGTTTGAGGTTGACTCTGTGAGGTGTTATTTAAGGGAGCAAATAAAGAAATGGGTAACAATTATTGCTCACTCCAGTTTTATGAAAATAAAAAAAAATTGCCTGGGGTTTGATCTATGATTCTCTCTTTTTTCTTTGATTTTGGAATCCTGTCTTGCTCCCAGTTACTTTTCCAGCTGTTTGACACTTTCTGGGAATGTTGATGGCTTTGGTTCCCAGGTGTGTTGAAGGCAGATTTCAGGTTAGGAGGTTGAAGTCCATATCCAGACCACATACAAGGGTTCAACTGCTGTTTGAATGTCCATGTTGTATGGGTAAACTAGTGACAGAGTAGATTAAAAAATTACTGCTAGGTGGTTTACTTGCAACTGATTTCCTCCAGACTTCCTATCAAAGGCTCAAAGTAAACTCAATAATATTATTTCTAGGGAAATGTGGAAGTGAAGGCGGTAAGGGTATTGATTTGAGACTAGGAGAGACACCTAGGCGTGGAAAACTGGGTTCTTCCATCTCTTGTTTCGTCACTATGTCTGACTCTTTTGTCACCTCATGGACTGTAGCCCACCAGGCTCCTCTGTCTGTGGGTCCACCTCTTGAGACTTCCATAGATAAGGCCTTGAGATGTGACTTTAGAGAGCAGGTGTCTGCTATATAATCTACTTTGGAAATAAGCAGCAACAGAGAGGGAACGAAAAAAAAAGTCATGTACCATTTAGTCTAAAAGAAAAATAAAGACTAAACTTTATACCTCATCAATTCTTTAAATTTATTTTTGTTCTTTGTAATGTGGTAGCTCCAGGACCACTTTGGATAGTAAATACCAGTGACCAACACCTTTTAAATGCTTCTAGCTCGAGAGTTTGTTTTCTCTTGTCCCAGTTTCAGTGGAAACTCAGTAACCTCTGGGCCCTTTTACAAAGCACAGCTGGGGGCTTACAAAGAAATAAGATGGAGTTAAGAACATTCACAAGTAAACCCATCCAACAACTGCTCTAAGGGGTGGAGGTAAACACAGAAATTTAGGAAGGTTTGAAAGCTGAAGTAAAGTACATTGAGCTTATTATAGAACCTGGTGAAGCTCGAGGCACCACTTCTGAAATAAACATCCTTATTCACATGCCACAGACACACTGTTTCCCTCAACAGAGAGACTTGAGGCCCAGCACTTTTTATGCTAGAGCAAAAGATTTGGGTCAGAATCAAAGTTTTAAAGACTTTTTATTGAAGAAGTTAAAAGATTCGTTGGCCAGCAGCCAAATGTGGTCTGATTTGTTTGCATTTCCTCTGGGAACTCACAGGCAAGTGAGGAATTGGCTGGCCACAACTGTGAGGGTGACCCACTCCCCTGTGGGCCTTTTCTCCCTGGACATTTACAAGGTGGGGGAGGAGAGCCAGGGGGACCCTTTCCTTACAAAGGCCCAGTTCAGCAGCCCAGTCAAGCTGCAGTTCTCTTCAGGGTAAAGAGGCCTGCAATCTCCCTTCCCTACAGCCCAGTGTTTACTAGACCACAAGTGAGACCAGCCTCACTCAGAGAGTGAACGGCAGCAAGGGGAGAAATGGGAGGTGAAATGTCACCGCTTCTCTCCACCAGTTATGGTCAGAGGACCTGCTCCAGGCTCAGAGGCATCAGACAAGCATGCTCAATGGGCTGGTTTTCCTTGTTTAAGATCTTGGAGATGTTGAGTTTTACAAAAAGAATTTTTAAAATAATCCTGTTGTCTGTAGTTAACTCGGTGTGGGGGAAATTTGTCAACAGAATTTAGCTTTAAAAAATGAAACAAACAAATAAACAAACACAAGCCAACAAACTTGGTATGGTTTTGGAAGTTAGAAAAGAAGGTATGTACACATAAACACAGAGCATGAAAATCCCTCTCTCTTAGGAATTTGATCATTTTGGTAGGTAATTGGGCAAAAATGTAAAAGGGTACATTATTACAAGAAGGTGAGGAGGAAGAGTTGAGAGATTTAAAGAGGTGGGTCCCTGGTTCTCTGGGACAGATGAATCCTGAAATGTGGCTGATGCCCCTTGTTGGCAGAATTCATGACCTCTTTAAAAGTCTAACACCCAAGTAAGGGATAGAAATGGAAAACGGGAGGTAATACAGATATAGATGTGTTAGGGCATGGGATAAGTAGGCAGGAAACCCAAGAGTGAATGTGCCAAGGAGGATTCTGGGAAGATGGAATAAGAAGCAACCGGAAATCTCCCCACCTAGGACAACAATTGCACTGGCAGAATTTGTCTTGCGTAACTCTTTTGAAACTCTGGAATTTATTGAATAAAGCTTGTAACTTCCAGGGGAAGACTTTAGGAGACTAGTATTGCTTGTAAGGTCTGAGGTGGAGTTGGGAGGTGATAACTAAAGGGTACCAGGTTTCTTTTTGAAGTGATGAAAAAAGAAGTGATGTAAAATTGACTGTAGTTATGGTTGCACATATCTGTGTGTATATCCAAAGCCACTGAATTGTATGTTATGTGAATTATTTCTCAATAAAGCTGTTTTTTAAAAGGTGAGTTCATGACATGGGGGTTCATGGAATACGTCATGTAGAGATATGTACTAAAGATATTCAAACAGGGACACGAGGGGAGGTTTTGGGAGTTCTGTATAATGTCCCATTTGTTAGGGAAATGACTTCATTAATATATTTAAAAATAATTCTGATAGTTTCCTGTATTTGGCTCAAATCAGTAATGACTTACTCATGAATTTGCTTACTACCCTGTTATCTCTACAGAGATATCGATACATTACTGGAGTTGGACATGTGACCTTGAAATGGGTGACCTTGAAATCCATAGAGGATCAGTCCTAACATTGAATCCCAGTGGGCCCCTGGTGACTGGCTGACTACTTGGTCCCACATTGTGCAGTTCACTGGTCTTTGTAGTTTTTACTTTGCGTTTTCTGACTTAAAGCCTTTCCCTTCTGTAATCATGAACTTAGATCTACACTCAACAATCTTTTTTAAAAAACACAAGTATAGTTGATTTGTGGGCTGCCGTCTATGGGGTCGCACAGAGTTGGACACGACTGAAGTGACTTAGTAGTAGTAGTTTCTTTTTCTTTCAAATTATACATATTCAATTATAG
>SJYC01017257.1:0-37459 GCA_006408675.1 Madoqua kirkii
GACTTGAACTGTGCTCCAGAAAAATAGCCAGACCTCTCAGTAGATATTTTCTAAGGACTGAAGTGAGGATTATACATAACACATGACCCAATTTGGTTTGAAAACTGCTTTTCCAACTCAGGTCCCAAATCTCTTTCAATTCTTCAGCTTCTAAATACCTTGTCCTTGTTACCTCACATTCTGACCTACCTGTCTCACCTTCCTTATTTCTGTTCACATCACTTCTCCATCTAGTCCACCAGCATTGCAAGATCCAGTACTTAGGAGTCAGCAACACTTTCTAGAAGTGGGTAGAAACACAATGACTATTTCTACTTTAGTATTTGTTTGTCTTTATCAAGGTCTTCTGAAGGACTGAGATGGCTAGAATTATGGAGATCTCACGTTTGAGGCCTTTTAAAAATTATTTCTTCTTACATTGGTCCATTGGTGGTGATGAAGTTTTATAGTTGTACATCTGAGAAAATGTTTTGTTGTTTTTGATATGCATTTTTCTTGGGTATAGAGTTCTGACTCAATTATGTTTCTCTCAGCATTTTAAGATGTGGTGCCAGTGTTCTCCAGCTAATATTGTTTCATATGCTTCATCTGCTATCTTTCCCATTTTTTGTTCTACTGTGTCTGATTTTCCTTCTGGTTACATTTCTTTGGTTGATTATTTTAAACAATGAATTATCATGCAGCTTTGAATAGTTGTCCTATTTCTTTTCCTTGAGTTAACTGAGCTTCTGTGTTAATGGGTATAAAGTTTTCATCATATCTGGAAATTTCTCAGCCAGTAATTATGAAGTTCTTTTCTCTATCTTCCATTTTTCACTTCCTGTAGGATTCCATTTACATATATTTTAGTATTCTTAAAGTTGTTTCAAATCTCTGTGATGCACAATTATTTTTTTCCCACAGCCTTTTCATTCTTATTTTGCATGTGCTATTTAACATACTCAATATTCTTCAGCTTCATGAATATATGTATTATTGATGTAGTAGGAGATTAGCCCTGGGATTTCTTTGGAAGAAATGATGCTAAAGCTGAAATTCCAGTACTTTGGCCACTTCATGCAAAGAGTTGACTCATTGGAAAAGACTCTGATGCTGGGAAGGATTGGGGGCAGGAGGAGAAGGGGATGACAGAGTGGTGTTGGAGAAGACTCTTGAGAGTCCCTTGGACTGCAAGGAAGTCCAACCAGTCCATTCTAAAGGAGATCAGCCCTGGGATTTCTTTGGAAGGAATGATGCTAGAGCTGAAGCTCCAGTACTTTGGCCACCTCATGTGAAGAGTTGACTCATTGGAAAAGACTCTGATGCTGGGAAGGATTGGGAGCAGGAGGAGAAGGGGATGACAGAGGATGAGATGGCTGGATGGCATCACTGACTCGATGAACATGAGTCTGAGTGAACTCTGGGAGATGGTGATGGACAGGGAGGCCTGGCGTGCTGCGATTCATGGGGTCACGAAGAGTCGGACGCGACTTAACTGAACTAAACAGTTATAATTTCAAAATAGATTACATGTCTAGATATTTTAAATATTGATACTTTAAAATCAATGTATTAAATTATTCTTTTAAAAGTGTCCAGTGTACACAGCACACACCACAGTAATATAACATCCATTATTGTCCATTTGAAAATGACAGGAGCAAGCTCTCCTTTAAAAATGAGAGCTACTAGGTTGTTTTCTTTTCTACTTAAAATTGTATATCTATGACCTCTAGAGAACTTTAACTTAGTATCTGTTTTTATGCTTGAAAATGTTTTATTTGATGAAGCCATCCATAATTCTCTATAACCAAAGGATACATAAAAATTGAAATTGAAATTAAAAGATAATTCCAGTGATCAAAATCTCCAATCCTTAAAAAAAGTCCTTAAAAAGTAATCATTCTAATTATTTTGGGTAGAAGTATTAAACTGTTATAAATACTAAACATAAAAGGTAGTTTTATTGGGCATGTACCTCCAAGTGAGATTAAGACAGGCATGTCATCGCTTTGTTTGACCAGGTTTTGCACCCCAGTGAAATGTATTCATATTTGTTCCAATAAGATTCTTCATGGGTGGGAACTCCATGACTGAACCAGTGGAAAGAAGGAAGGTTCACTGTGCTTTGTCCTCAGATTGTTCTGACAGTTGAATTTAGAAGAGTACTGAAGTGAGAAAGAGGAGTTGGACTTAGATATCAATTCCCTCAAAACTCTCCTCATCTGCTCATCGCATGGAAAGTTTCTGGACTCTCCATAGTACACACACCAATTTGAATCCGGCTCTTTTATACGAGCAGTGTTGTTCCATGAGATGTTAAATGCTGTTCTTTTTAGAGGAATAAAGAGTTTCTTTTTTAAGGTTTTACTCCATAATTATAAAATATTGGTTAAATGTCCTGTGTTGTACAATATAACCTTGTAGCTTATCTTATACATGATAGTCTATACCTGTTAATCTCCCACTCCTATTTTGTCCCTCCTCCTTCCCTCTCTGAGGAAGAAGGTTACTATGGTAACTGATTGTTTGTTCTTTATATCTGTGAGTCTGCTTCTTTTTTGTTATATTCACTAGTTGTATTTTTTAGATTCCATGTATAATGGGTATCATACAGTATTTGTCTTTTTCCAACTTATTTTACTTAGCATAATACTCCCTGAATAAAGAATTTCTTGATCAAAAAAGATTTGGAAAACATTATGTTAAGCAATATTAAACAGATTTCTTTCCTATGAGACTTTAAAAATATTTCTTTAATACATTAAGGTGTCTTATCAGCTGTCAGAGAGAGGTGGGTATAATTGGTAGAATAATGCTGCTGCTGCTGCTGCTAAGTCACTTCAGTCGTGTCCGACTCTGTGTCCACATCCTAGTCTTGTAATCTGTGCATGTACTACCTTACCCGGGAAGATGGACTTCATAGATATGACTAAGTTAAGAATTTGGAGATGGAGAAATTACCCCGGATTAGCCAGTAAGCCTGATGCAATTACAAGACTCTTTATAAGTGAAAGAGGGAGAGGGAATCAGAAGAAAAGACTTGATGATGGGGGCAGAGGATCAAAGGGATGTAATGTCTAGCTTCAAAGATGGGAGAGAGAACTGCATCAGTCAAGGAACACAGGCGGCCTCTAGAAGTTGAAACAGGCAAGGGAACAGATTACCCCCTAGAGCCTTCAGAAAAAATGCAGCCCTGCTGACACATTGGTTTTCAGAGCTATAAAATTCATTCAGGATGTCTGATCTCCAAAGCTGTGTGACGATAAATTTATATAGTCTTCAATCACTAAGTTTGTGGTAATTTTTTATAGCAGCTGTAGGAAACTAATTCAGGTGAGTAGAGTGTGGAAATGTTCTTGTTTAGTCACTAAGTTCTATCACTCTTTTGATTCCACAGACTCATTCGGCTCCTCTGCCCATTGGACTTTCCAGGCAAGAATACTGGAGTGGGTTGCCATTTCCTTCTCTGGGGCATATTTCCAGCCCAGTGATTGAACCCATGTCTCCTGCTTGGCGGTGGATTCTTTATCACTTTAGCCACTAAGGAAGCCCAGAGTGTGGTAAAGCATTTCCCAGTTTTATCTAGTTACCAAACTCTGTGTTTTGAGTAGAGTGACCAACTGCCCTGAGTTGCCAGGACTGAGGGGTTTCCTGTATGGTGGACTTCTGGTGCTAAAATTTGAAAAGCCCAGGCAAATTGGGACAAGTTGGTTACCCTTTCCCTGAGCCACTAACGATACATAGATCACTGACCTAAAAAGTGAAGAACAATGTTGAAGTTGCTATCATCTCAGCAGGGTAAGATGCTTACTCTTGTTGCCACACATACCACACTTCTCTACTTGCTTTTTAATTCTAGAGTCAATCTTAACCTTTTTTGGTCTCTTCTGGGCCAAGGTTTCTTTTGTCCCTTGGTTTCTCTGCAATTACTGAGCATTTACTCTTTGTTCAACTCTGTAGATGTGCTGTGGGGGATGTCCTCCCCTTTTCCCAATATTTAATTGGGTCCTACTCTGAATATGGTCCTGCAGGGAGGCAGGGTAGAGACAAATGAAAGAAAATACTTTAACACGTGAAACAGCCCAAATTGGCATGAGAGAGAACAGCTGGTAGAAGCTCTGGGCTCTGAAGGTAGACTTGAATGTGGATAGGTGGGGATGGCTACAATATCAGGAGGTGGTTTCTAAAGTCATCAAAATAGACCAGCAATTTCCCCCAAATCACAAAGGCCTTGGGTGGTTTCCCACATATGCTCTCAGCAATTTCTCTTGTAAAAGAACATGTTATTTACCTACAGAGGGACTTGTACAAGCTTCTATGCTGAGCCCTCAGGAGGGCCACAGGTATTGAATCTCTGAAGCCTAACAATTAAGAGGCTAGAGCAGAGGGATTACGGATCATCAAATTATGAGAGAAGCTTTAAGAAAAAAAACAACAACCAAGCAGATTCCCACACTCTACTCCAAACTGTCAGTATTAAAATCTTTAGAGGGAGGGCCAGCAATCACAAGCTCCCTAACATTTAGCATGATTCCAACTACTGAAGATAGGACCCACCAATCACTGCATGCCCCAACATGTATCTTACAGAACACTGGTCCTGTCAGATGCTGCAGGGGAGAAGATTTTGTGGTCAGCTAAATGAGTTTGTAGATGACTATATATTGTGGCTGGCTTTTGATGTTTTGCCACACTAGACAGCTTATTAAAGGCTCTGAAAAGTCCTGAAGTAAAGATAACTGTGTAGTTTTATTATTTATTTGATGAAGTAGCATCAAGACACCAATCTGGTCCACTCTAACAACTCCCAGGGGGAGGGCTGGAGAGCTAATACTCTTTCCAACAGGCACACGGTTCAAGGGAGAGTGTGTGCACCAAGGGAGGGCTTGGGGGTGGGGGGCAGATTTTTTTTTTCAATTTATTTTAAATTGGAGGATAATTGCTTTGGGACAGACTTTTTGCATGTGGAAATCTTGGACTTGTTTCCTTGCACCCATCCTTCTGTCTCCGTCTCTTGCAAAGGGACCATGCTGGCGACTCACCAGGGAGAAGCACTGCAGACTGAGAGGAAGAGCGTGAACTTTGGAAGCCAAGGTCAGGAGTGCCCTGGGAATACCTGGGAATACAGGTCAAACTAGTGTGCATGTGTTTGTTTGGGGGAAACACCAAGAAGATCTAGGCTAGGTCATGGCAAAAGCTATTCTCTTTTTCCTGCATACAAGCCTTAAAAAGGCTCCTTTAGTCAGTGGCGATTCTCTTAACTACCTTTAAACAACAGTACCCATTCCCCAGCCATGAAAAGCAATGGATTGTTTACAGTACCTAAGAATCTCTGAGAATGGAAATAGAAAGGTGATTATGCAGCTTGTGTGACTAGCACAAGGAGATGAGACTGAGAAAGCTGCAAAGTCCATCCTTGTAGAAAAAAAAACAAGAGCTTCCTTAAACCAAGATTGAGAAAGGCGCTCAAATAAAAAGATTATGAAGTCAGTGCTCTGAGAATAAGCAACCTTGGACCATTACAAGGAAAGAAAAAATACCAGAACTCTGTTGGGAGAAGGTGTGGCAATGGGAATGAACTAGTTTGAAGAGAGAATGCAAAAGGTAATTTGAGTGGACCCTTTACTGCATGGAAAAGTGTTGGGCCCAGTCTGAGCTGGTGCTTCTACAAATGATGTTTAGCTGTAGCACAAGTAATGTTTCCATGTTTGTAGAAACACTAAGCTCTCCTGGATGGTGAAATGCCAAGCTGGTGGTGATAAACAGCAGGAAGGGTGAGTGGGCAGAAAAGAGGCAGATGAGCTTCAGCATGGTAAGAGCAAGGTGATACATTCTGGGAAAAATCAATGATGGTTATGAAAGATGGCAGGCTCTCAGCTGTCAGCTACAGCCCAGAGAACTCTCGAGCATCAGCCCTGGATGTGCTGTGGCAGAGAGGGGCTGGGGGACAGACTCGGCTCTTTTCTTCTTACTCTCAGGACTTTGTAACCTCTCTACCTCTGATGGTAGAGAGGTTACATATATGGCTGTATGGATAGCTGTGTCAAAATTATAAAATTATCTGTAATAGTCAGCGCTCACACGATCTCACTTCACTTCTGTAAATAGCTTAGGAAAATGGCAAGGAAGAGAGTAGGCTAAAAATTGTTAAGTAGAAGGTAGGGGTGGAGAGGGTACCATAAGAAAAACAATCTGTGGTGCTTAATAAGCACCATCTGTCAAAGTAGGAGGCCCAGAGGATAAGGAAGGGGGGAGGGGAGTCCCCAGGGCACAAGGAGGGGTAAGACCTGGGCAGAGGGTGATCTGTGATTGCCCAGGTTTCTGGCGCTCAGTCACTTACACTTCACTGGGTTTTTGTTTTGTTTTGGGTGCTTTATTGGAGTGTAGTTGATTTACAATGTTGTGTTAGTTTCAGGTGTACAACAGAGTGAATCAGTTATCCATATACATATGGCCAATCTTTTTTTAGATTCTTTTCTCATATAGGTCATTACAGAGTACTGAGTAGAGTTCCTTGTGCTTTACAGTAGGTCCTTATTAGTTATCTATTTTATATATAATAGTGTGTATATGTCAGTCCCAATCTCCTAATTTAGCTGTTGGAAAGAAAGTTTGAGCAAGTCTCCTTGAGACGGAGCAGCCCAATGAATGTGAACTTTCACGATGAGCACCCACCTTCTGCTCACCCTCACAGGCACCCAGAGAAGCTCATTATACTAGTCATGTTCTCCTGCCTTGAGGACAGAGCCCCTGGGCTCACCCCTGCGTGCCTGCATGCTCAGTAGCTCAGTCGTGTCCAACTCTTTGCTACTCCGTGGACTATGGCCCATGTCCGGGATTTTCCAGGCAAGAATACTGGAGCAGGTTGTCATTTCCTCCTCCAGAGGATCTTCCTGACCCAGGGATCAAACCCGTATCTCCTGCGTCTCCTCTACTAGAAGGCAGATTCTTCACAACTTGAGCCACCTGGGAGGCCCATGAGAAGACCCAAGGTCTCCAAATTTCCACCACCTGCAATAGGAAGCAAGCAGCTTGTGGGTCCTGTGGGTGAGTCACCATGGCTTGGAAGGGCAGCAGCCTCCACCAGGCACCATGAAGGGGTGTGAAAAATGAAAACATAGAATTTTATTTGTTTCCTTGTTTTCTAATGAGATAGATTAAGCTTTACTAATATTTAACATTCAGACTGACCCTGGGATCCACCGGTGTGTGGCAGTCTAAGAAAAGAGAAGATTCTCCCTATTCCCCAGGGGGTGGGGAAGTGTTTAGTGTGTATCTCTCATTTCTTTGTTCCATTTCAGCAGTTTTGGCTTATTTTGGCATATGTTTATGTGTGCTTGGTTAAATAGACTTACTGTTTATATTATTTAGTTCTGACTAACCATTCAGAGAAGGCAATGGCACTCCACTCCAGTACTCTTACCTGGAAAATCCCATGGATGGAGGATCCTCATAGGCTGCAGTCTATGGGGTCGCTAAGAGTCGGACAGGAGTGAGCAACTTCACTTTCACTTTTCACTTTCAGGCATTGGAGAAGGAAATGGCAACCCACTCCAGTGTTCTTGCCTGGAGAATCCCTGGGACGGGGGAGCCTGGTGGGCTGCCGTCTATGGGGTCGCACAGAGTTGGACATGACTGAAGCGACTTAGCAGCAGCAGCAGCAGCAGCAAACTAACCATTATGAAATGGACAAATGATTTCAAAAGATTCTTGCAAGAAACAAAACTGAGGCCTGAAGACAATGCACCAATCATGCCAGCACAAGTGAGCAGCAAGAACATGTCAGAGCTGATGATTATCTTCCTCATCAAAAGAGGTTTTCTACAGCCAAATTATAATGTAGAAGTAATAATCTAATCAGATCAGACAAGAAATGAGCTATAAAAATTTCAAAAATTCTAGCAAGATTATTTGAAGTATGGATTTCATACACTTGTACTTGCCTCAAGATATCCCCCAAGGCAGTAGGAAGTTATGGCAATTTGCAAGACACTGAGTGCTGAGTGCTAAGTCACTTCAGTTGTGTCTCTGTGCAACCTTATGGACTGTAGCCCGCCAGACTCCTCTGTCCATGGGGATTCTCCAGGCAAGAATACTGGAGTGGGTTTGCCATGTCCTCCTCCAGGGGATCTTCCCGACCCAGAGATCAAACCTGCGTCTCTTACATCTCCTCTTCTACCTTATATCATTGGGCAGGTTCTTTACCACCAGCACCACCTGGGAAGCCCAGCAAGACAGACACATTGTGATTTTGATCTTAGCTTGTACTGTGCGTGAGGGTAAGAGGTAATAAGGAACAGCCTGGGTGACTTTGGGGGAGATGGATGTTTGCCATGTCCTCCTCCGGGGATCTTCCCGACCCAGAGATCAAACCTGCGTCTCTTACATCTCCTCTTCTACCTTATATCATTGGGCAGGTTCTTTACCACCAGCACCACCTGGGAAGCCCAGCAAGACAGACACATTGTGATTTTGATCTTAGCTTGTACTGTGCGTGAGGGTAAGAGGTAATAAGGAACAGCCTGGGTGACTTTGGGGGAGATGGATGAGTCAGGGGTGAGGCTGAGTGCTTCTTCTAGCTTGGGAGACATGAGGTGGGGGACATTAAGGCGCCACCAACTCAAGCATCTGGGAAAGCATGTGTGGGGAGGACGACTTCAGGCCTGAGCATGCTGAGTTCTAGGGGTCCTGGGGGGCATCTGGGAGGAGACGGCCACATGAGCCTGTACAGCAGGCATCTCCAGCTTGATATGTTCTGCCCTGAGCTTCCCATTTCCCTATTCAGACCCAGTCCCTACCCATCAAGCAGTTGACAGTGAAAAGACCTAGCTTCCTTAAATAATTAGCCAATTAAAGATCCTGGGGAATAAATAGGTTCTTCCTTTAAAGTGCAAATTCCTCGTTAAAGTGTAGTCTCTACTCACTGCTTCCTGGGGATCACATCAGGGCGCACTGCAGCCCTCCTAGGGCTCCTCTCCTACTTGATGGTCCACCCCACCACCAAGAAAACGGATTATTTTAAAATGAGGGTAGGAAGTGACAGGTAGGTTTGGGTACAAAGGATTGAGGTGGAGGGTGGAAGGAGGAAGGACTGATTTGTCAGAGACAACCAAGTGCAGAGGAGAGGGTGTCGCAATAGCCCATCTTCACCCACCTTAAGTCCTGCCTCTAGCACGGGCTTGAAAGAAAGTGAAATGTTATTTGCTCAGTCATGTCACACTCTTTGAGACCCATGGATTGTAGCCTGCCAGGCTTCTCTGTCCATGGAATTCTCCAGGCAAGAATACTGGTGTCGGTAGCCATTCCCCTCTCCAGGGGATCTTCCCAACCCAGGGATCAAACCTGGGTCTCCTGCATTACAGGCAGATTCTTTAACATCTGAGCCACCAGGGAGGGGGTGCCTTAAAATCTTGTCCTTGGCTAAGGCCTGGGAACAGTCACAGGCTTTTCTTTGCCCTGGGTGGCTGCTCAGTCCTAGAGATTCATTCATCTAGCAATCAGGAATGAGGATTTGAGTGTTTTGATGGGGGGGAGGGGGACCAGACATGATGAAATTTCCTAGCTATATTGGATGTTTTAGGGTGCTGAGAAAGAATATACAAAAGCAATGGAAAACAAAACAAGGTGCCTTCATAGGAAAGCAGATTCAGACTGTTGCAATACCTTACACTGAATAAGTACACTTTAAAGGCAGCATTTAATGACCTTCAAGATGAAGATTCTTTTTCATTTCCAAAAAAAAAAAATCCCTGGGCCTTGAAATAACCATTTCAGGTGAAGAAATCTGGCAGGGTCAGCTGTAAGCTCTTCTAGCTCATTATCTCACTTTGTCTTAGACGCCCCCAATCCACCCACCTCAGCACTGAGGAATTCGCAACTCAATTAATAATCATGTCAGAGATGATGTACTCAAGGTAGTGTATACTATGTATTTAATCCTCACAAAAGGGCTGCAAAAGGAAGACTATGAGTCCTATTTTATAGATGAGGAAACTGAGGAACAGCAGATTTAAGTAATTCATTTAAAACTATGAGACTAGTTAAGTAAGACAGCTGAAGTTGAGCCAGATTAACTCTAGACAAAGCCTGCAATCTTTGCCTTCCTGCATTTGCTTTTAGAAAATTGTCCCTGGTTCCCTAATGACTGTGATTTCTCACTTATTTAAGAAATCAAATAGGTCTCAATTAAAATCACCATCTAGCACTGAGATTTACATTTCATCATTTAAAAAAAATATTATCCCCCAAAAGCCAGTCTTATGATGTGACAGAAAAATATCACCTATTCATCAGAACTTAAAGGCAGAGGTAGCTTTCATTTGGAGAGGCCATTCTATATATTTGAACAGAGTTGCATACTGACTTTGTTTTTCATATTGATTTTATAGCTCGCTCTGAAAAGTGAATGAGTGACAATTTTATTTAACAGAACTAACAGAAGCAGATACTTGTGAAGTCACTGGGGTGTGGGGGGGGGTGTGTGTGGTGAATCATCTCCAACTCAACAGGTTAATTTTGGAGATCTGAGAGATATTTTTGTCTCACTGCAGTAGAAGAGCAACTATCACTAAAAACAACATCCATGATATATGATTTCTTTAAGCAAAGCTTATTCATGGCTCCCCCAATCTCTCTTGCATATAACAAATAACTAGCGTGTCTCCCTGAACAGCAGGTCATACTCAGGCATAATAAAATAATAAAAACAGAGTCTATGTATGTAGTGCATTATGCACAGCAACTCATTGTATCCTTGCAACAGTTCAACATGCAGGCACTGATCACTACCATCATCATCATTTTACATACAAGGAAAGTGCAAAGTGAGGATCAGTAACTATATAAATGCACCATTTAGGAAGTGACAGAGTTGGATTCGAGCTGCCCTAGAGTCTTGTGCTTCAACCCCTCATACTAACCTGCCATTCATGAAGTGATAAACACCAATTAGTTTAAAGGCTTTTTTGAATTACTGCTCACTTTAACATGGAGATTGAGCTGATTTTCTCGTCAGAAGAATTAATTTTTTACAAACCCACGGAGCATTTCAAATATATAGACAAAACAGAAGATAATATAACAAACTCTACTTGTATGGTCACCACACATACGGAACAAATTTTAGTATTTTGCCCTCAAAGACAGGGAGATGAAGCCTGCTTTGTTTTCAACTTTGGTTCCCTTCTGTCTCCTCAGATCTAACTGCAGCTTCAGAAGTCCATGTGTCTTTTTCTCATCCATGTTTTTATACGTTTACCTCATGAGTATGCACACGTCAGCATTATACTGTTCAGAGTGTTTTTAAACTTCAGACGAAGGTATAACATTACACAGATCCTTCTGTGTCTCTTCATTCAACCTCATTCTTACAAGATTGATCTAATTAGTCATTTCATTGCTTACACAAATATATTCTATATCCATGTTTCATGTTGATGGACATTTACATTATTTCCACTTACTGTAAGAAAGTAAGTCCACAGTCGCATCTCCTTGTGCACACACACAATAGCCTCCTGGGTTCTAAACCTAGGCCAGCACTGCCAGATTCCTACACCACAGCTGCCAGTTGCTTCCAGCGAGACTGCACTAATTTTCACTCCCAGGTGCAGTGTATGAATTTCCTGTGGATCCACTTCCCCATCAACACTTCAGATCCAGATTTTAAATTTTTGCCAATTTGTTAAGAACAAAATGGTACCTCATTTTAATATGCATTTCCCTGATTGTCACTGAGAGTCAATATATTTTGTATATATTGAGCATTTAGGCCTTTCTCATCTGTGAATTGCTTATTCACATAGTCATTTCCTGCTTCCCTGGTGGCTCAGCTGGTAAAGTATCTGCCTGCAATGTGGTAGATTTGGGGTTCGATCCCTGGCTTGGGAAGATCCCTGGAGAAGGGAATGGCTACCCACTGCAGATTCTGGCCGGAGGATTCCATATACTATACAGTCCATGGGGTAAAGAGTCAGACACGACTGAGAAACTTTCAGTTTCTTTTCATGGTTAATTAATACCCAATTGGATTGTGTGTCTTTTCCCTGTTAATTTGTAGGAGTTTTTATGTATTATGGATTCTAAATCTCTGCTTATCACATTACTTGTGAAAATCTCCTCCCAGTCTGTAGCATTACCCTTTAATTTTGTTTATGGTGTCTTCAGCTATACAGAAATTCAAACTTTTATTATAGTTAAATTTATCAGTCTTTCCCTTTATGGTTAGTGGTTCTTGTGAAAGTGGAGTGAAACTGTTAGTCGCTCAGTCATCTCCAACTCTTTGTGACCCCATGGACTGTAGCGTACCAGGCTCCTCTGTCCATGGAATTCTCCAGGCAAGAACACTGGAGTGGGTTGCCATTCCTTTCTCCAGGGGATTTTCCTGACCCAGGGGTAGAACCCAAGTCTCTTGCAATGCAGGCAGATTCTTTACCATCTGAGCCAACAGGGAAGTGGTTTTTATTTTGTGTTTAAAAAATTATTTCCTGCCATGAGGCAATAAGTGAGTCTCATACATTTCCCAAAAGTTTTAAGGTTTCATTTTTCACATTAAGGTCTTTAAACCATTTGGAATTTATTTGTGGGTACTGTAGAAGGTATATTTTTCTCCTCATAACTTATTCTATTTAGCTCATCTGCCTGCTACTGATCTGCCAGGCCACCTTTTTCTTATCAAGTTCCATATTGCAGAGGTCTGAGTATTTTACTCTCTTCTATTGATCATTTTGTCTATTTCAACACCAATACCACACTGTCTTAATTACTGTTACTTATAGTAAGTCTTGATTGGCCATAGGGAAGTTCCCCTCATTTTATTTTTCTTAGAAATTGTTTTGATTATTCTTGCCTTTACTCTTGCAAGTGAATTTTAGTGTCATTTGACCAAATGAACACCTTATATTCATCTGAGGTAAACTGATATGTTTATGATAGTAAGCTTCCCATTCATTAGCTTCCCATTCATTAGTGGATATATCTCTCCACTTAATCAGAGTATCTTCTCTGTCTTTCAATAAGGTCTTACAGTCGCACCCATAAAGCTCTTGCATATCTTTCATTAGGTACTTCTAGGTACCATATAGTTTTGGTTGCTACTCTAAGTGTAATTTTTTCTACTATATTTTCTAAATGGTTATTGATAATGCATGAGAACCCAACTGATTCCTTCACTGTTGCTGTTGTTCAGTTGTGTCCCACTTTGTGACCCCCATGGACCACAGCATGTCAGGCTCCTCTGTCCTTCACTATCTCTTGGAGTTGGCTCAAATTCATGTCCGTTGATCCTTGTATATTTGTCTCCAATTGAAAAACTTTGTCGAGTTCTGAGTCCTAATAGATTTTATGTAGCACTGCTTATAATTTTTAATGTGGATAGCTACATTGCCTGCACAGAATGATTGTTTTTGTCTACCTCCTATTTCATTTTCTTGCCTTATTGCCTTGGTAGGAAACTGAAGTACCATACTGAATAGTAAGGGTGGTATTTGGCATCCCTGTCTCATTTCTGACTTTAACAGGGTTGCTTCTAATAATATTTCCTGCCACATATACTGTCTGCTGTAGATTTTTGGTGGATACTGCTATAAAGTTAAGGAAACTCCTTCTCTTCCTAGTTTGCTAAGGCTTTGTTTAAGGTAAAAATATGTATCTAATTTTATCAAACACTTTCTTTGTACCTACTGAGATGACTATATGGCTTGTCTCTCTTAATATGTTTATTTAAACAATTATTAAGAGACTTTAATTTGAATCATCACTGCATTCTGAGGATAAGCTGCTTTACTTGGTCATGTATTTAATATACTGTAGAACTCTATTAGTAAATATCACAGTCAGCATTTTGCAATTATGCTCAAAGGTGAGACTGGTCTATAACCTTCTTCTATTATAGTCTTTGTCTTATTTTGATGTCAGAGTAAACTAGCCTCATAAAATGGATTGGGTTGCTTTCTTTTTTTCTGTTTTCTGAGACTGTACATGTCAGACAAGGATGAATGGTCTTTTGAAGGGTTAGTAAAATGAGTCCATAAAAGCCACTTGTGACTAGTGTTTATTCTGAGAGTAGGGATGAATGAAGAATCAATTTCTTTAATGTTTCCTGGTGCAGAAGAGCAATAATTCCCTAAAACAGAACATTCTTATAATTTTTTATTTAACAACTACTTTAAGCTCTTGAGAGCTTAAAATCTAAAATCTTAATCCAAAATCTTTAGAGTTTTATTACTTTCCCTAGAGCATCCACAAAGTAGTCATTCTGAATGGCAGATCACTCTCAGGAGTAAAGAGACAAACACTACCCACTGGCATAATTTTTAATACTGTTCTTCTTGTTTTAAGAGAGGAGACTGAGGAGCTGTTTCTCAAAATATTTTCTTTCTTTAATAAGTTTATTATAAAAATGATACATGAGTACTGAGAACCATCAGAAAAGGCAGATAAGCTAAAGGAAGAAAGTAAGCACCCCATGAACCCATCAGCATAATGGTTAGCATGTATATATATTCTTCAAAACACTCTCCCAGGCATATGTACTTTCATATTCACTAACATGGGAACAATGAACACTATTTTGTAATCTGCATTTCACTCAACATTCTGAGGATATCTTTCTCTGTCAATAAGTAGATTATACATTTTTTGATGATATAATTTCCCCCTGCTCTGATATTACCCATTTCCTCTCCCAATTCTCTCTTGAAAGACTTTAATTTGTTCACAGTTTTTGCTACAAAGGACCTGGAGACAGTAACAAATAACCTAGCACCAGGGAGCACAAAGAGGGGAAGGGTGTCCAAAGGTGTCTCTTGGCAGATGGCAGTATTCCCTCCTAATGCTCCTTCTTGAGCCAGGATATGGCAGGTGACAACCAGAGGTAGCCCCACAAGCAGACTCCTTGGCTCCACTTACCCCCATTCCAGCCCTCCCACTGGAGGCCTGCTTGTCCGTGTCAGTCAGCAGTCATACTGAGATCAGAAGCCACAGCGCGGCTTCACTAGGACGGCTGTGCCCTAGCCCAGCTGGCTGAAGAAAGCCAGGTAGATGAGAACCAAACCGCACCAGCCACACAGCTGGCTCTCCATGAGGGTGGAGCCCGGGCCCGCAAGCCCACAGGTGAATCCCGTGGACCCCTGTCTGGGTGGAAGGGGCAGAGCCACAGCTTGTCTGTTCCAGCTGAAGGCCTCCTCCCAGCCAGGGACGGCGGCCCTCACACCCGAGTCCAGCCCGCCTACAGTCCTTTCCCTGTGCTGCTGTGCTGTGGCTGGCGCTGGCGCTAACAGGACTGACGCTCGGGAGGGTGTGAACCTCACACCTGGGGCAGTGTCCCTCACGCAGAAGTAGTCCGATAAATGTTACGTGAATGTCTGGATGAATGGTTTAGCCTGTTCTTATCTCACACTTGGAGGCCTACATTCTATCTTTCAAGATACATTCTGGAATAAGGTATGTATTCACAAAGTGCAGGCTGAACAGATCTCACTAAAAACAAAAACAAAAACAACAGTACTGTATTCAGCTGAGGGGCTGAGTTCCATCCCTTGCCTGTCACACAGAGCTGTCTGCCTGGTCCAGTCAGGCTCTGTCTGTGCCCCCACAAGCAGCAGCAGCACCTGGGGGCCAAGGTGCCTCCCCCCATCATACCCTCAGTGCTCAATTCCAGCAGGAACCCTCTCTCCATGGCAGCAGCATCCACCCCTCCTGCCACCCCTGAGCCTCCCCCCATTCACGGCCCTTCACGCTCACAGGCTATTTTAATACTCAGGAGCTGCTGGGGATCAGAATAGCGCAGGACATGTCTGTCTCTCTGGGTGATTCTCTCTCTCTGTTGGCAGCTCCCAAACTGTTCACCAAGGCAGGCGCTCAGACACTCAGGCTCAGGCCATCAGACTGCTAGCAAGGATGCCAGTAGGATGCCACATTCAGAGCCGTGGGAGGATGCCAGCTTGGTAATATGTGAAATTAGTAAACAGACCGATGCAATGAAAATGTCAGTCTTTGGAATTCTCCCATTTTTGGATAGCTATAAAGCCTAAAAAAAAAATTTTTTTTTAAGGAGGCAATAAAATGAAACAAACTCTTATCTATATTGGAAAAAATAAACAAAATATGGGCTGAGACAGTGGATATTTAAGCCCAAAGCCTGATGCTCTTAGAAGGTGCTATAATGAGATTAATACAGTAACATGTTAACCCTCAGTTTAGTGAGCTTAAAAAAGAAGAACAATTTGCTGTACTAGGGAGGTCGAAACACACGAGGGTGAAGAAACAGAAGGTACTTCTGGATGGGAGATGATTTGGCAGCCAGTATTATGCCTTGCTTAATATTCTACTTAATTTTTTTTTTTTTTAGTGAAATAAGAATTTTGTACAATGACGTTTTTGGATTTCAGTCAATATGAACAGGAAATGGGCATACGTAATATGATTTCTAGTACCTCTAATGGTATTCTAGAGTAATTGGTTTTTTCTTGTTGTTCATGGATCTGAGGTGAGATATGAGTTGAGACACATTTTGGATATCCATTGGTGCCGTGGTCCTGCCTGGCCCAGTTTGCCAAGGGGAGTTGGGATGGTGGAAAGCTTGCTCTCCTGCCAGGTCTTTGGAGGTTGGGTGCCTTAGTTCTGCTGGTACCCCACCTCTGAAGGAACTATTCTGAACAAGAGAGTAGCTGTGGAGACTTGCCTTTCTGAAAGTTGCCCATAAGTGTGTCTTGAGGTGAGATATGAGTTGAGACACATTTTGGATATCCATTGGTGCCGTGGTCCTGCCTGGCCCAGTTTGCCAAGGGGAGTTGGGATGGTGGATAGCTTGCTCTCCTGCCAGGTCTTTGGAGGTTGGGTGCCTTAGTTCTGCTGGTACCCCACCTCTGAAGGAACTATTCTGAACAAGAGAGTAGCTGTGGAGACTTGCCTTTCTGGAAGTTGCCCATAAGTGTGTCTTTCTCTGAGGCTTCCTTTCTAAATTAAATTTTCGCCATACTTGTCTCAAAGGCAGTAACAGCCTCCAAAGAAAGTTATTTATACTTCATGGTAATATCGGAGAAGGCAACAGCACCCCACTCCAGTACTCTTGCCTGGAAAATCCCATGGATGGAGGAGCCTGGTAGGCTGCGGTCCATGGGACTGAGCGACTTCACTTTCACTTTTCACTTTTCATGCCTTGGAGAAGGAAATGGCAACTCACTCCAGTGTTCTTGCCTGGAGAATCCTAGGGACAGGGGAGCCTGGTGGGCTGCTGTCTATGGGGTTACAGAGAGTCGGACACGACTGAAGCGACTTAGCAGCATGGTAATATAAGACAGTACCACCAAAAAGTTTCACTATTTCAAATCAAGTCACTAGGCACCAGTCACTCTAAGATGCTGATAACAGCTGTCTTGGGGAGCCAGGATAACAGGGCTGAGGCTATGAAGGTGATCCCCAAGTCTGGGGAAAATCCCCAATACAGGGAAAACTGGGAGCTGACCTGGGTCCAGTCTCTCCATGAGCCCACAGCAGAGTGGAGGAAACAGCCCCAGGACACTCCCTATGTGCTGTGGGCCCAAGTCTTCACCTTCCTGGTTTATACGTCTGGGAGTTGGACTAGATGATTCTGCTCATTTGTTTTATATTCTCAATTTAATAATAACCTCATCAGAATCAGAAACTGAGTTTTTAAGTCCATTAAAAAACCCCACTGGGCATTCTTGAGATAGAGCCCCTGCTGGTGGGAGAGACTCTCAGCTTTCCTTCTTTCACACTGGTTTCCCTCCAGCCTCTGAGCTCTCCCTCAGCTCTGCACTGCCAGTGGTATCCGCAGTGGAATGCCTCCTTGCTTTTCCATCCTTCTGAAAACCTGGGGCATGGACCTCGGAGGCTCCAGCTTTCCTCTCCTGTGGCTTTCCTCCAAAATTACACCTTCCCTCTTCCCCCCTCCCCTCTCCAGCTCCAGGGCCCTTGACTTCTCTGTCAGATGTCAGCCTGTGCTCGCCACAGAGCTTTGGTCAGCAGGCTTACCCCCAGGCTTCTCCTGGTGCTGACCTCAGCGCCCGCAGACCAAGCTGCAGACAGCCAGCGCCGGCGGGCTGCCCTGTGCTGACGCAGCTGCACACGGGAGCTGTGTCCCACACGCCAGGCCCCGTTCCTCTCAGCAGGCCCACAGCCCTGTCATCCCACCTCTCTGCCCCCAAGAGAGATTGGTCATCCTTTTCTCGGTTTTACCCATGGCTCAGTGCATCTTCTCCTCAGATCCAAGCATCCCTTGCTGTCCTTCCCCCTCTCCTCTGAGCCCTCCTTCTCTTCAGAACAAACTCGGTTCTTGGGGCCTGTTCAGGGACCTTCCGTTTGGTGTTACGTGTTCTTTCATTGCAAGTCCCAGGAGAGGGGGACTGGGACTGCTGTGTCTGCCATGGTGTCCCCGGCACATAGAAGGAGCTTGATGATAGATTTAAGCCTCAATCCCCAACACCGACTGGTCAGCACAGGAAGTGATGTCATGGGGAAGAGAGTGAGCCCGGGGTCCCAGGAAGAGGCCTGAGGAGGGTCAGCTGCAAGAGGACAGAGGCGCTGCGGTCCTGTCCTGCCCTGGCTTTCGCCCCACACTCAATGGCATCAGCTCTCACGAGGTCATTTTCTAGTTGTTCCTGGGGAGTGACTGGATATGGGAGGACATTTTGTTGTCATAGCATGGGAGTGGGGGGTTCTATGGGGCATCAGTGGGTGCAGTCAGATATGTTATCTCTGCTGTAATTTCTGGGACAGAAATGCCTGTGGCACCCTGCAACACACACTCAGACCTTGGCTCATCTGACCTCCAACATCCTGCAATGCTCCTTCAGTCCCTGCTTTCTGGATTCCCCTGTCTTGGTTCTTCACAGCCTCTTCCAGGGCACCTCTTTCCTCTGTCCAGGCCTGAGGCCTAGGTGTTCTCCGTTTGCTCAGGACCCTTTTCTCTCTTGCCACATACTCTCTCAGAATGTGAGCTGTCACCCCTTGCTCCCAGCCCAGGTGTCTCTGCTGAGGCCCAGCCCCACATGTTACTGCTTGCCAGCCCTCTCCACTTAGATTCCCGGGCCTCATGCTCAGAGCTTCCCTCAGCCCCTTTCTCCTACCCCTCTGCAGCCTCCTCCTTGTATTATATGTGGCTTTGCTGCCTGCTCAGTGTCTGGACAAGAACGTAGGGGCTGACCAGTTACTTTTCTTTATAATTTTATTTCTAAAAGTCTTTTTTCAAAGTAATACAGGTACATTATTTAAAAAGTGAAATCCTTCTATAAGGCTCATAATGCTGTAGACTCTGACCCACTTCTGATGCTGGCTTTTTGGAGGCAAAACACTTTATAACCATTGCAACTAATAATTACTAGTTATTAGTAATTACTAATAATTATGTTTAACTTCCTTTCACAGAAGGTGAGAATTTAGCTGTCTTTTCCATTCATTTCTCCTTCCACCTTCCAGTTTGGTTCTATTTCAATATTTGTTTAAATCAAACTTAAGTGATTACATTGCTGTGATAGAGATACCATTCATAGCTGAGTCATATATATTCTGTCACTTCCATGACAGCATTTCCTTTCTTACTCATCTTGTTTTCCCAGGAGTTAAACACTGCCTTGTATTTCTTTTGGTTAGTTTTCTATCTACTGGGCAGTAATTCACTCTAGTGGGTAGTAATTCACTCTTGAAGTTCTAAGCAGAATATAAAGTGTTTCACAACAGGTTCAAACAAATCAACTAATCTTTCTTGGATACTCCTCTGGGAGCGCTGTGTGCGCTGGCTCAAATCTGGGTGCAAAGGTCTCTTAGCCCGCTCCAGGCTCTCAGCCCAGTTCTTCCTTCATTCTTCATTTCTTCTTTCCTGTACCCATCTCCTGTTTCTTGGTTCTCACAGCTTTCTTAAATTGCTCCCCATTTCAGTGTACACTTTGTCCGGTATATGCATCAGCAAACTACCTTAAAGGGCGGAGATTAAGGGCCAAAAGTACAAAAAAGTACCTATAAAACCATTTACAATATAACCATTTAAAAAAGAAAAAATGCTTCTAGCTTGTGGGATACACAGAAACAGGTGACAGGCCCGTCTTGGCCTGGGGATTTCAGCTGGCTGACTCCTAGTCTAGCAGCTCCCTGAGGAAGGGAGCACAGCGAGGTAACTTTTTTGAGATCTACTTTATCATGATTTATCTACCTCACACACTTGACTGAGTCTGTGCTCAGAACTCTCACCAATCATTCGCCTTGAGAATTCAAAGATATTGCAACTCTGTTGCTTAGTCCTCAGCTATGTAGAAAACTAGTGCCTTGCTTTTCGTTTGTCTTTCATTTTTATTGCAGTATAGTTGCTTTATAGTGTTGTGTCAGTTTCTACTCTACAGCAAAATGAGCTAGTCATAGGTATACATGTGCCTTGTCACTTTTGGGCTTCTTTCCCACTCAGGTCAGCACAGTGCATTAAACAAAGTTCCTGGTGCTACAGAGTATGTTCTCATTAGTTACATATTTTACACATAGTATCAGTAGGGTATCCATAAATTTGTTCTCTACCTTTGTGTGTCTATTTCTGCTCTACAAATATGATCATCTATACTGTTTTTCTAGATTTTGCATATATGCATTAATATATGATATTAGTTTTTCTCTTTCTGACTTACTTCACCCTGTATGAGCCACTTTGGGGCCATCCTTGTCTCTGCAAATGACCCAACTCTGTTCCTTTTTAGTGGCTGAGTAATAGTCCCTTCTACATACGTGCCACGTCTTCTCTATCCAGTCCTCTGTAGGTGGACACTTAGGTTGTTTCCACGTCCTGGCTATTGCAAACAGTGCTGCTATGAACACTGGGGTGCGTGTGTCTTTTTGACTTATGGTTTTCTCTGACTAGTGCAGTGTTAAGAGCCTGGTTTTTCTCTCTGGAAGCTTTTAATATCTTTGCTTCATGACAAGTCTCCAGTCACAGCCATTTATCTTGGTGTTTCCACTGCCACAGTCCCTCTAGCACTCCGGAGGGCTTGGGTGGAATGGGTGGGAGGATCAATGCAGAGGAAATGGAGAGGGACACCGAGGTGGGAGGGGCTGTACGGAAGCAAAGCACTAAGGATAAAGCAGAGATCTGGGGCCAGGGAAACAGGCTGGAAGGGAGGTTAGAAGGACTTGCTCCTGGGGTGGAGGCAAGAGGTCAGAAGGCCCCAGCTGGAAGCCAGCTTTTTCAAAGTTCTGGGCTCTTTAATATTAAAGGGGGCTACTCTCCAGGTGGGGAGGCTCAGGAAGGCTGGGGCAGCCATCTCTGGCTGCTGCAAGCCAAGTGGCCCTCAGGAGGTATCACCTCACACCAGCCAGAATGGTACCATCAAAAAATCCACAAACAGTAAATGCTGGAAAGGGTATATAGAGAAGGGAATCCTCCTACACTGTTGGTGGGAATGTAAACTGGTACAGCCACTATGGAGAAGAGTATGAAGATTCTTAAAAAACTAAAAATAGAGCTACCATATGACCCTGCAATCCCACTCCTGGGTATATATGTGGAGAAAAACATGATCCAAAAGGAAACATTCATCCCAATATTTATGGCAGCACTATCTACAATAGCCAAGACATAGGGCAATCTAAATGTCCATTGACAGAGGAATGGATAAGGATGATGTGCTACAAATATAAAATGGAATATTACTCAGCCATTAAAGAGAATGAAATAATGTCATTTGCAGCCATGTGGATGGACTTAGCGAGTGTTACACTGAGTGAAGTAAATCAGACAAAGAGGGAGATATATGACATCCTTTATATAAAAAGAAATACAAATACACTTACTTATAAAACAGAAAGAGACTCATAGACTTTGAGAACAAACTTATGGTTGCTGGGAGGAAGGCTGAGAGGAAGGGATAGTTAGAGCGTTTGGGATGGACAGTGTACACACTGCTATATTTAAAATGGATAACCAACAAGGTCCTACTGTATAGCACATGGAACTCTGCTCAATGTTATGTGGCAGCCTGGAAGGGAAGGGAGTCTGTGGGCAGAATGGATACATGTATATGTATAGCTGAGTCTCTCCTTTGTTCACCTGAAACTGTCACAACACTGTTAATCAGCTATACTCCAATACAAAATAAAAAGTTAAAAAAAGAGAATCGGTCAGGCCTATGGCCCCTCTGGCTTCCCTGCCACCTGACCAGCTGTGCTTAGTCCTCACCCCTGGTCTTTATCCTGCTGATATGACAGTCTCAGACCCTAATGACCACTGACTTTTACCCCTCTTCAGACTTGGCTCAGACCTCAGCCACTCTCATTGGGTTGTAACAATATAGCAGAGCTATTTTTTAAACTAATTTTATTTTTGGCTTGAATCTATTCATTTCTGGCTGTGCTGAGTCTTCACTGCTGTGCGGGCTTTTCTTTCCTTTCGGTAAACGGGGGCTACTCTCTAGTTGTCCCTCGCGGGCTTCTCACTGTGATGACTTCTCTTGCTTCTGAGCATGGGCTCCAGGCTGCTTGGGCTTCAGCAGATGCGGCTCCCAAGCTCTAGAGCACAGGCTCAATAGTTTGTGGTGCACAAGCTTAGTTGTTTTCAAGGCATGTGGGATCTTCCTGGATCAGGTATCAAACCTGTGTCTCCTGCATGGCAGGGAAATTCTTTACCACTAAGTCACCAGGAAGCCCTGAAGAGGTAATGTATGTGGAGATTTTTTTTTTAATTAAAATGAAATAAAGAAAACCAAGAATGGTTGGATACAAACTTCTTTATTCATGAGTGAGTGCCAGCCCATCACTGACTTCCCTCCTAGGATGAAGGGAAAGACCGGTGATAGTCTCTAGAGATCCTGCTTGGGTGCTTATAGAACCTGCTGGTCTTAGGATGTACCAACCGTCACTCTCGACATAAACACCTGCTTCCTCTAGGAATGTACTCCTATCTCAATTATTCTTCCTCTCATATTCTCTGATCTCTCCTTTAAAATCCACAATCGTCATATTCTCCCACTTGCAATTAATAAGATATGGCTTTTCAATAAGGAAACTGATACTGCTTTCCACTTAAAGATTAAGAAAGTGATTTTTTTAATGGAAGGAGGAACTATTCTGGCAGGGTAAAAACGCTTAGTTACTATATGTTTTTATATCTGAGAATGAGTAAAATAATCATCAGTATCAATATAAATTTAGTTCAGTCACTCAGCTGTGTCCAACTCTTTGTGACCTCATAAAATAAACATATTTTATAATATAAATCAAGAAAGTAAATGTAGACAAAATCCTAGCTGATGGGGAATATCAGTCATTAAGGGTGAATGGGGCTAATTTAAAACTATGTTTAAAAAGTCTAATTAATGTGAATCTAAAGGGTGAACACCTTTGTTTCCTATAAGTTGCCTGACTGAACTATCCCTATTTGATGGACTAGAGTAAAATAAGGTGGAGATTGGGAGGCAGCAAATAATACTGGGGCCATAATATCTCTTATTTCATTCTAAGATACAAACAAAATCCAATACATTTCTTCTTTTTCTTTTATTAAAGTATAGTTAATTTACAGTGTTATGTTAGTTTTAAGTGTTCAGCAAAGTGATTCAGTTATATAGATTCTTTTTCAGATTCTTTTCCATTATAGGTTATTACAAGACCTCAATAATTTCTAATTCCTTCAGAAATAGACACATATAATACTTAATATCATGATAACTTCTTAATGGGCTTCCCAGGTGGCTCAGTGGTATAGAATCTGCCTGCCAATGCAGGAGATGTGGGTTTCAATCTCTGGGTTGGGAAGATCTCCAAGTGATGGGAATGGCAACCCATTCTAATATTCTTGCCTGGGAAATCCCGTGGATAGACGATCCTAGTGGGCTGCAGTCCATGGGGCCACAAAGAGTTGGACATGACTGAGTGAATAAACAACAACAAAAACATTTCAATAATGAACTTTTTTGGAAAGACAGATCAAACTTGGGGGTGGAAGACCAATACCTCCTAAAAGCTAATAATCCTGTTAAAACAGAATTTTAAATGCCTCTTCTTTTTTTCAAATTGTAAAAGCAGTAAAGACAAAATCAATGTGAGGATGAACAAGTGGAAACTGAAAATCACTCATGTTTGGGATGGGGGTCGGGAAGGAGCAGGGTCAGGGAGAGAGGATGTACACACTGCTGGTCAGCAAGCAACAGCAAGGCCACAGTCTAGAGCCAAGACGGCTGAGTCAGCAAGCTCACCCAGCAGGTCCATTTGTCTGGCGAGGTCCTTGGCCTCAAACCTATAAGCTCATTATCCACCCTGACTATTCATACTTTCTATACCTGGCATGGGGGCTCAGGCCAGGTGGGCTCAGAAGGGAGGGTGTGATAAGGTAGAGGTGCAGAGCTGAAGCCAGGGCAGTGGGTAAGTAGGAAGGGGGTGGAGAAGTCCAGAATTACCCCCACCAGTGAGCCAGCAGGAGCCCATGAAAAGAACCCATGGAGGCCTGGTCTGATGGGGAAGAGGATCATGGGAACAGAGGGAAGAATGAGTGTCAAGGAAGAAAACAGAGGGACCTGGGACAAATCTGCAAGAAAGTCAGAAGGATGAGCAGTTGACAAGTCCACTGGATCTCATTTGGGGTGGTTTTTAAAATAAAAATCTGCTGAAAGTTATGCCTTCTCATTGAGTATGGAAGGAAAGCAAAAAAGATGGAAATTAAAATTACCTACAAACTCATCATACAGAGTAGTTAATTCTGTTCCAGGATTAAAAAAAAAAAGTTCATGAATGTGAATGGAGGGAGAGTTTCTTCCCCTTCTCTCTATTAAAAAAAAGGGGGTATGTGATCTATGAAACAAAAATAGACTGACAGACATAGAGAATAGAACTGTGGTTGCCAAGGAGGAGAGGGGAGAGGGATGGATTGGGATTTTGAGATTAGTAAATGCAAATCATTATATATAGGATGGATGGACAACAAGGTCCTAATCTATGGCACAGGGAACTATACTCAATATCCTGTGATAAACTATAATGAAAAAGGATGAAAAGTAATATATATACGTATAACCAAGTCATTCTGCTGTATAGAAGAAATTAAACAGGACATTGTAAATCAACTATATTTCAATACAAATTTTTAAAAAGGGATGTATTGATATGTACATATAGGTGTATGGGTGTACATGTATAAATAAATATACATGTATATATGTGTACATGTATGTATATAGCAAAACTGTGATCATAGATTATCAAGCTTTCTTCATATAATACAAACATCTATATTTTTTCCAAATTAATTTTTCTTAACAGCTGAATAATATTCCACAGTGTAGAAATGTCATTATGTACTTAATTATTCAGTAATTATTTGATTGAATATTTACGTATATGCTTGGGTTGAATGGGGCTTCCCAGGTGACTCAGTAATAGAGAATCTGCCTGCAATGCAGGAAAGGCAGGAGACTCCAGTTCAGTTCCTGGGTCAGGAAGATCCCCTGGAGGAGGAAATGGCAACCCACTCCAGTATTCTTGCCTGGAAAATTCCATGGATAGAGGAGCCTGGCGGGCTACAGTCCATAGGGTTGCAAAGAGTCAGATATGACTGAGCAACTGAGTACACATAAAACCTGATGGCCACCGCAGGGATGTGAAGAAACAGATTCTGAGATGTTTCTAGGCAGTGCTTCAAGGTCATATGTGTGGTGTAAATGTATACCCATTTGACTCCAAAGTCTGGCCTTATATATTTTTAGGTTGAACATTTAGATTTGTTTCTGCCCCTCCCTTTTTTTTTTTTTGGAGGGGGGATGTAGCTTTAAATAGTGGAAATCTACCACTTATTTTGTGATTTGGGGTAAATAATCTCTGTGGATGTGTTTCTTTATCTACTGGGAATAATGCCTGCTTTCTCCATTTCCTGATTTTGCTATGAGATCACGTGTATAGGAGATTTCACTCTTATGACTTCATAGTTTAATTTTGAATGACTTGGTGGCTGGTGAGGCCACCAGAAGAGCTGAGAGAGGGTGATGGGAAGGTAACAGTCCAGGTGTAGCTGTGCTACATTGGGGTGTCTCCTGGACAGGAAGGAGATGAAGCCCAGATGACTTTGAAGGGCATGATTCTTGCTCTGGAGAGAGGACCAGGTTAAACCACAGCTTTAGGAACCTTTAGCTTCATGCTGGAAAAATGGGCAGGCTTTTCCAAATGAAAAAGGGCTTCCCTGGTGGCTTAGAGGGTAAAGCGTCCGCCTGCAATGTGGACTCAGGGGTTGAATCAGAGGTTCAGTTGAACTCAGGGCTTCAATCCCTGAGTCGAGAAGATCCCCTGGAGAAGGAAATGGCAACTCCCTCCAGTACTCTTGCCTGGAAAATCCCATGGACAGAGGAGCCTGGGAGGCTGCAGTCCATATGGTCACAAAGAGTCGGACATGACTGAGTGAGTTCACTTTTCCACTTTCCAAATGAAAAGTGGGCAGGCTTTTCAAAATGAAAGTGTATTGTTAGAAAAGAACAAGGCTGAGAACAAAGCCTTAGGAGACACGGGTAGAAAAAAGGTATTAATGAGGGATGGCAGAAGGGGAAATTGAGGAGGGATACAGGGAAAAGAAAGTGGAAGAGGAACCAGAGATCAAACTGCCAACATTCGCTGGATCATAGAGAAACGAGGGAATTCCAGAAAAACATCTACCTCTGTTTCATTGACTATGCTAAAGACTTTGACTGTGTGGATCATAACAAACTGTGGAAAGCTCTTACCTGTCTCCTGAGGAATCTGTATGCAGGTCAAGAAGCAACAGTTACAGTCCTGCATGAAACAACTGATTGGTTCAAGATCAAGAAAGAAGTATGATAGGGCTGTCTGCTGTCACCCTGTTTGTTTAACCTATACACTGAGCACATCATGAGAAACTAGGTTGGATGAGTTACAAGCCGGAATCAAGATAGGTGGGAGAAACATCAACAAACTCAGATATGCAGATGATGCCAGTGAAATGGCAGAAAGCAAAGAGGAACTAAAGAGACTCTTGATGAAGGTGAAGGAGCAGAGTGAAACAGCCAGCTTAAAACTAAACATTAAGAGATAAGATCATTGCATCCAGCTCCGTTTCCTATTCTTGGGCTCTAAAATCACTGTGGATGGTGACTGCACACATGAAATCAGAAGATGATTGCTTCCTGGCAGGAAAGCTATGACAAACCTAGATAGTCTGTTGAGAAGCAAGGTCCGTATAGTCGAGGCTATGGTCTTCCCAGTGGTCATGTACTGTAGAGAAGGCAGAATGCCAAAGAATTGATGCCTTTGAACTGTGGTGCTGCAGAAGACTCCTGAAAGTCTCTTGGACAGCAAGGAGATCAAACCAGTCAATCTTAAGGGAAATCAACCCTGAACTCATTGGAAGGACTGATGCTGAAGCTGAAGCTCCAGTATTTTGGTCATCTGATGTGAACAGCGGACTCATTGCAAAAGTCTCTGATGCTGGGAAAGATTGAGGGTAGAAGGAGAAGAGGGCATCAGAGGGATGAGGTGGCTAGATGGCATCACTGATGCAATGGACATGAACTTGGGCGAACTTCAGGAGATAGTGAGGGACAGGGAGGCCTGGCATGCTGTAGTCCATGGGGTCTCAAACAATTGGACACGACTGGGCAACTGAACAACAACAACAGGAAAATCAGGATTACATATGATCAGAGAAACCAAAAAAAAAAAAAGTCAAGAAAATTCACATTTAATTCCCATCATGTGCTGCTCTGGGCTACTAAAAGTTGACTGTATTAACTTAGCTCTGTCTGCTTTGACTAAGATTGAATCAATGAATTAAATATTAAGGGTGAGAGAGAGGCTAACACAGGTGAACAAATTTCCCTCTTTCCTTATAAAGTAAAAAATCAATCTAAACAAAGAGTAAAAGCATATTTGGAGAACTAGAAATGAATAAATCTATTCCCAAAGCTGGAAGTTATTAAACTCAAAGCAAATTAACCTTTGCAATTGTCGCCATGCATCTATAAAACCTACCAAATTATTCTTGGGTATTAAAAAAATGTAAAAGTATTCTAAGGGCTCCATGTAGGGCTCTCCTGACTGGTGAAGTGCGCCCTGTACACGGGAAGGGCCTGGTGTGGGCCTGGTGTGTATGACTTCTGGGCAGCTGTGCTGGGAGGGAGAAAGCTCAGGAGAGGAAAAGGGGAGGGGGGATGGCAAGAACACGGTGGAAGGTGTCAAAAGGAAACATGGAAGCAGTCCTTTTGATATCCCAACACCCAGACTTCTTCTGATCCTTTTTTAAATTACATATGTTTTGGGGGAACAACAGAGCCAGAATATCTGGCTTCCAGCTCTGGTGCTGATGCTGTCTGGCAGGTAGCCAATGTTCTTACTAAACATTTCAGAAGTGGGGCTCTTGTTCTTTTACAAAACTTCCTTCCTCCCTAAATAAAGGTCTCTTGCATTTTTCAGGATGGCTTTTGGACTACACTCTTTTGGAAACGCCCATCTATTCTTGTGACTCAATCTAATTCTCTTCCTTGTGCTGTTTTTGCATATTCTATCATGAGCTTGCATTCCTTTGGTTGGAAAATAATGCTACTGAAAAGCAATAAGTAAGAAACCCAAACCCAAGTTGTTCAGCTCAGTGTCTCGTTATTGTGCTATAGTCTCAACTCTGAGTTTTCTCTTGCCCTTGGGTCCAACTGGTCACCATGTCCTGGTGATTCTATATCTAGAATGATCCTAAATACTGGAGTGGAAAAAAAGCCTAAGTGCACTCTGATAGTGGCAATATTTGTTTGGCACCTCTCTTGACGCTGCCTTTCAACCTTCTCTCCTCTCCATCTCTTCCTCTACCACGTTGCCAGGACCCTAGACGTATACATGGCTGCAGGGTCCTTCCAGGACCTTCTCTCCCTGAGAGCTGCTTTGTGCTGCTCTCCTCTTCTTCCCTCCTAAACCAATTCTTACTAGCTCCTGTTTTGGAACCCATAACAGCCCCTCCTTGCCCATGTATTATTGGGCCACTGCTGGAAATGTCTGCAGCTTAAAACAGGGCCTTCTGGAGGTAGAATGTCCTAAGCTACCAGTAGGAGCCTGAAGAAGGAACCTTATAGTTCAAGGGCCCTGTGGGAGCTGGTGGTGGATGTAAAGGAGCCTGGTGGCATCTACTGATCTAACAACAGAGTTTACCTGGTAAAGAGCACCGTGTTTGGAGTTTAGATTGGCTTCATATCCACTGACAAACTGAACATCCCTGAGAAAGTTACTTAACCTCTCCGTGCCTCAGTTTCCTGGCCTATACAATGGGGCTATTTATAGTACCTAACCTATAAGGCCTGTATAAATCTTAAATACCATATGAATAGTTAACCTGGTCTCAAATACATTGTATGGCTTAAATAATGTAAAATTAAGTACAAATTCAAAACATCACTATTATTTTACATTCAGTAACAGCCTCTGCAACTGGACTCTGGCTGGCAAAGACCATTTCTCATCTTGTTTGGTATATGCCACAACTTCTTAAATCTACTTTCTCTACCTTGTGACCTGGACCCCAGTCTTCTCTCCCTGACTTTCTTAATGTCATTCCAAGCAAACCAAGGAACAGACTGCCTGCCAGGCAGACAGCCCCCTTCACTTCCCTCCCATATTATTCCCTGAAAATCTGGTTATATCTTCCTAGAATAACCCTCAGGCCCCAAACTAGGAATGTGGGATGTGTGTGCTCACCAGAACAACCCTTTACAGAATTTCTTCCCGCACATGAAACTGGATGCCTCCACCATAAAAACATTAACTGTGAGTTTCCATAAAGCTGTGTATCACCAAAATACTTCCTTTCCAGGCTAGAAAATTTTCTCAGAAAGCGTATTTTACTTTCAAGAAGACAGTCTAGAAACTAGTGGCTGCTCCTGTGGTTTTTTCAGCTGTTTAAACCAGCATTTGGATACCACCAAAGTGTCTCTTTTTTTTTCCTGGAGAACTGAATTACAAAATAGTGGTTTCTATTAGGGTGTGTCTAGCACTTTCTTTGCGGCCAAGCATTCCATTTTTATAGTCTGCACACTAGATTTTCCATGAACAAGCTCAATTTTATTCCTAGGCAATGATGTTTAGGAAATCCAATATGAACATGAAGACTGTTCTAAGGCAGTTTCAGATTTTGTGCTCTGCAGTTGCCTAAAAAGAGCACTTTTGATGTATGAAAAGTATGTTTTGGGGGCATGTGATAATATATGTTGGGGAAAAGGGTTCTCACTACCCTTTATGTTTTCTTAGACTGGGCTATCTCAGAGAACTTATCTGCTAAATTCTTCTTCTCAAGCCTTTATATCTATACTTGTACACAGTACAGCCCAAACACCCACCTACACAGGCATTTTACAGTAAGAGTTGGAAGCCAAGTGACTGAAAACAAAACAAAATTATGTATATAGTGTCTTTACAGAGATTTACATGTGAATTCAGATGGGAGCCAATGGTAACTCTGGAGGAAAATGAACCAATTAAAGAAAAGTGCTAATGGAAAGTGTAACTATAATTTGGTTTTGCTGACAAATAAAAGAGCAGGTGCCACATTTTTAAGGAAAAATAATGTAGAAAATAGCTTTATATTTCCATACACATTCTGTCTCCATCTCCAGAAATTTACACATTGGTCACAACACCCAATCTGACATTCTAAATGTGCCCACCCTGCCTTCCTTTTAGCCCTCTAAGACCCCCCCTCCCTACCCCGGGCTATGCCAGGCTTCCCACGGACTCCTGTCTGTCCTCCTTCTCTGAGCCCCTTGGCTCATTCTCCTCCCCATCAAAATCTTTCACTCCTTCAAGGCTGTCCTCAAGGCCCATCTCTGCCATGAGGCCTTCCCCCAGAACCCCAGACCATTATGCCCCATGCTCCAAACCTGACACTATTTAACAAATTTATTTCAACTAATTTATTTGGCCACACTGGGTCTCAGCTGTGGCATGTGGGATCTAGTTCCCCAACCAGGGATTGAATCTGGGCCTCCTGCACTGGGAGTGCAGTCTTAGCTACTGGACCAGCAGGGAAGTCCCTGAATCCTCCACTATTTACTGCTGATGCTGTCAATTTTACAGATTCATTTTGGGTAGGCGTTTTCTTTCCCTAAGGGTGCAAGCCTCTTGAGAGCAGGGCCACATCTAATTCCATTTCTTTTTTAAAAAAGAAAAAAAAAAGTTTTATTTGATTTTTTGTCACACCCTACGACATGTGGGATGGATCTTAGTTCCCCTACCAGGGATCCAACCCACAGTTCCTCCATTAGAAAGTGGAGTTTTAACCACTGGACCACCAGCGAGGTCCCTAATACCATTTCTGTCTGTTACCGTAGTACCGCCCACATACTGAACACAAAACAGATGATGAACCAATATCTATTGGGGTGTATGGGTTGAATAGCTGGGTGCGATCTGTGAGATCTAGAATGGCTAATTTCATCTGGCTATCTAAATTGCTCTAATTAGGTCCAGATAATGTTTCATAGCTGCCCATAGGCAGGGCTGCCACCCCTCATGAAACATTCCTGGAGAACTGTGGAGGCCACCCGTGGTAGATACCATGGTGTATGTTCCAGGACCCCCTCCAGGAATGAA
The DNA here is from genome assembly GCA_006408675.1 of Madoqua kirkii. Lineage (NCBI taxonomy): Eukaryota > Metazoa > Chordata > Mammalia > Artiodactyla > Bovidae > Madoqua > Madoqua kirkii. The sequence goes on from SJYC01017257.1 coordinate 31,540, forward strand.
AAGCCAAGCACTCCACAGCTGCTGGAAGTGCTGCCTGCAGACAGCTCCCAGCTGAAAAGGACAGGTTTGTCCAAGATGCAGGGATGGCCTGCATCTAATGACTGATCATTATGCCAGGGGATATAAAAGCCTAGTCCCTCTCTCACCTCAACTCGGTTCTGTCAGGCTTTCCACCTTCAACTTGTTGGGCCTGCTCTGCAGCTCAGCTTCTCCCTCTGCCCAGCCTGGCATCCCTCCCCTCTGTTTGTCTTCCCCAGGTATTGATCCCAAGACCCTCTCCCAATAAACACACTGCATGCCAACCTCCATCTCAGAGTCTGCTTCCTGGAGAACCAACTTATAACAGCATTTGTAGATCCATCCATCTATCCAAGCAGCCAGCCAGCCAGGCAGTAACCTACCACTATGTTTAGGGCACACAGGTGGTGTTGATGAGAGGTGATACAGAGGAAAAAGGCCCAGTCTTTACCCTTAGGGAGCTAAGACCAATACCAGAGATGAGACATGTACAGGAATAACTGTAAAACACACAATGGAAAGTGGCTGGTGTCAAGAGAAAACATAAACAGAGATGTGGCCAGGATCTAACCTCAGGGCAATGGTGTGAGAGTCTTCCTGTACTGGCTTAAGCTGTGGCCATCAGTACCTGTGTCCTATCTGCCTATCTGATCCCAAGCCCTCCTAGAGACAGAATGGACTGTATCCTTATATCTCTTTTCATGCCCCCATACTTTCCAACACAGAGTCCCAAATAGTGCAAGTGATCTTAAAACACTGAAGCAAAGCACTGAAGGAAAGCGTTGGCAGCCCTACTTTATAGGACAGGATTTTGGCTGCCATCTGGCCTTTTAGTGCAGAGCTCTCAGGAAGCTCCTTAAATTTCTCATTCATTTATAATGTCCATAAAACCCTGGAAACATGAAAGCCTGAGACAAGGTCCCGGTCCTCAAAGCCGCCCCTGGTGTGGTTGGGGCTGAAGCCCCTGAAAATGTCCAAAATAAGGACGAGACCTGGGACTGTGACTGATAGCCAAGTAGTTCATCATCCCCAGGTGGTGTTCTTGCCCATGGTTGTTTGGTTGTTCAGTCCATCAGTTGTTAATTTGTCAGGTGACAAATGTTACTGAATAGCCTCCACAAATAACCCAACAATAATAATCAACAAACTCCATAACCCCCTGATCCTCCAAAACCAATGTCCCAGCATAATTTACTGTGGGTGGGGGGAGATGCCTTTGAGTAAAACTTTGTTGTTATTCACTCACTAAGTCATTTCCGACTCTTTGCGACCCCATGGACTACAGCATGCCAGGCTTCCCTGTCCTCCACCATCCCCCGGAGCTTGCTCCAATTCATGTCCATTGAGTCGATGATGCCATCCAGCCATCCCGTCCTCTGTCATCCCCTTCTCCTCCTGCCTTCAATCTTTCCTGTCTTCAGGGTCTTTTCCTCACTATTAAGTATCTGATGGAAAGAAAAGAAGCAAGCACTGGTCGGGTAGGGAAATCTGCCTCCTTCATTTTCCTGCCTCAGCCCAGCTCAACACACCAGTCCCTTTCCACTGCCCCTCTCCTTTCACTGCTTTTGTACAATCTGTCACCAACTTCTGTTGTTTGTTTCTCTGAAATGGCATTTGCATCCTTCCTCTTCTGCCTCGCTTAGGGATACCATCCTCTCTAACTGTGTGGTCACACCCTGGTAGCTGAGGCTACAAGCCTAGGCATCCCCCTACTTCATGTCTGTCAGACGTGGCTTCTGAAAACACAGCTCTCAGTCAGGGACATCTCTGCTCTACTATCAGCTCAGCTGGGGCCCCTTCAGCGCTGCCAGGACCAAGTTATTAAGACTCCCTCTAGTAATGGCTCTCCCTACATTCATCTAACTTTATTTCCCGGTACACCTTGGTATCCCAGAGGAGGGCATGGCAACCCAGTCCAGTATTCTTGCCTGGAGAATCCTACAGATGAGGAGCCTGGCAGGCTATAGTCCACGGGGTCACAAAGAGTCGGGCATGACTGAAGCGACTTTTAGCACACACACATGCTCACCTTAGTATATGCCCTCCACTCCAATTGCTTCCCTGTTTATCTGTGCCTTTGCTCAATGGTGTCTGACTTCTGGAACACCTTAGCTCCTCTTGGCTAACTACTGAATCCTACCTACTCCTTTGCCACTCTATCTTCCTGGACCAAGCTTAGGACCTAGGGAATGGGAAAGACAGGGAGGGCAAAGTCAGGAGCCTGCTGTTTTCCCACTTCCTTTATTATCTTGAAGTTTCCTTATGATATCCCAATTCCATTGCATAGAAACACTTGTCTGTGGCACCTACCCAGCCACAGGGATGCTCCATAAATGTGACTGCTTGGCACTAGCTCTGGGTAGAAGGAGGTTGTCTGTTTCAGTGGGGGTAGACAATCTCAGATTTACAAGTCAGAAAGGAAAGAAACTGACACTGCTAATGTTTACTCGCTTGTTGCTTCTTAGGAAAGAATCTGAATCAGTGCTGAGTTAATATACCAAGCTCTAAAATTTCTGAGAGATGGATGGTGGGTTTGTCAAAGGAGAGACTGCCAAGTTGGGTCTCTGGAAAGAATCCAGTGTTCCATAAGCGCTGTCTCTTTCCTAATCATAGAAGTGAAGTGAAGTGAAGTCGCTCAGTTGTGTCCGACTCTTTCCTAATCATAGAGAGAACCATAAAACTAGAGAGGCAAAGGAGAGCTGCAGGCAGCAGAATGACACAGAAGCACCATCCTCTGCTTCTTGAAAAACAGAAAATGCAGATTAGGACAAACCTTATCCACACTCCCTCTTTGACCTTCCTATGCAGGGACTGCTCCATGAGAGAGCAGTATGGCAGATACTGCGGAAATCTTTGGAAAAGCTCTTGAAAGGGGACAGTAAAGACATTTCCCCACTCCTCTGCCAGTTTTTGACCAGGAAGGTTATGAGATGGGCAAAAATGGACAGAAGAATAGTGACTATCTCCCCTGTCTCCTGTTACCTTGAAGGGAAAAAGTGAACCAGTGTGTGTGGGGATTAACCACTCTTCTATCAGAAGTGGCATAACAATGGCTACCCTCCAGGTTAGAAGGTAGCCTGGATAAGGTGTTCTCTACTTTGTGCAACCGTCTCTAGAGCTAGAAGAGATGGATGGTGAAAGCACTAGTTTTGAAGGTCCCCATCTTCATGCCGTGAACTAGAAGATGAGGATGAGAAGAGCTAACTTAAAAATAACCTCGCCCAAACAAATACATCTGCATGTGTGTGTGCATGTGTGTGCGCACACACACACACACACACGAGACAGAGTGAAAAGGAGAAAATTCAAAACAAATCTTCTCAGGCAATTACATTAATGTAATGACAATAATACTAATTGTTTTATACATGTTATACATGTTTTATACATGTGTTGTAAATGTTATAAAATGTTATCCCCATTTTACAGATGGGGAAGTTAACTTGCCCATCAGGTGGCACTAGTGGTAAAGAACCTGCCAGCCAATGCAGGCGATGTAAGAGATGCTGGTTAGATTTCTCGGTTGGGAAGAACCCCTGGAGAAGGGAATGGCAACCCACACCACTATTCTTGCCTGGAGAATCCCATAGACAGAGGAGCCTGGTGGGATATGGTCCATGGGGTCGCAAAGAGTCGGACACAACTGAAGCAACTTAGAACACACGGGGGTAGAGATTAAGACCCAGGTCTTTCTGATTCGAGTCCAGACTCAGAACTTTAATACGGCCCATCTTACAGCAGGGTTTTTCTACAAGTTCAGGCAGGGGAGGGCCCTGAGGAGGAAGCAGCCCTTCATCTCAGCTCCCTGTGAGGTGGGTACACACCAATATACACATTAATACTCCAAGACACCCCACTTCCTCTGCTGTCCTCAGTTACAAACCACTCAGCTTGCACAGATAAAGGTCCACCGATGGATGTCATGTTACTTACAGGGACAATGATCAGCCCTGTGGATAACTTAACCTGAATCTGAAGCTGCAACAGGAGTTTCCTTTCGATAGGATGTAGCCAGCCACAGCTAGATAATGAATTACCACTTTTGAAGGTGTGTCACGAAGACTTTAAGATTGAAAGTAATGAGTGAGATTGAATGCCATTTAGCAGAATGGCTTGTGACATTCAAATCTCTCAACTTGTGAGATTCAAGCACACAGAGGAAGAAGAAATGACTGTGGAAAACAGTAAGGCAGGAACAAATGGTGACAGCTCACAGAACGGGCTGCCCTTCTTCACGGGATCCATCCAACCTCGGTAGTCACGGCTCAGCTGCTGTTAGCCCTGTAGAGGTCTTCCATACAAACAGACATGAATCCCCAGGGATATTCCTTGCTGAGCAGGCTGCCTGGAGAAGCAACCAGACCCTTCAAAACTCTTTTCCTCCCCTGTCATCCAAGTACCAACTCTTCTGAGTGTCTCCTGCTACGGCCCCCCGCCCCTCTGCCACCTTCTCTTCCTCTCCTCTTTCTCAAAGCCTCCTATCCTCCCCTTCTCCATCAACTGACATAAAAGATCTGAGGGTGGGAGCTGGGAGAGCATGTTCGTTCCTGAGATTTTGAGAGAGTAAAGTTTCAGTGTCAATGTATCCACCTCCCCTCCTCCTCCTGAACTCTAGAGATATACTTAGATACACACAAACACCCACTGGAACTTTTAAATGATGGGAAGAGATCCACAAGCCACCTGTGAAACAAAAGCTTGGTGCTTTATAGTCATGGGAACATACAGGTTGGAGAAGAGCTCATGTTTATTAATTAGGTCCACACATACCTACAGAAAGCAGGTGGCCCTTGCATAGAGATAGGAGTCCTCACACATAGGCATCTTGACGATGCCACCTTGCTTCTCTGCCATCCTCCTCTCTTCCCACCCAGCTGTAGGTATTTACCACAGCTGCCCTGTGAGGGCAACAGAAAGGCAGTCACTCCACCCTTGGCTAGGCCCTGGCTATGATTTATGAGTAAGCCACCTAACCCAGTTCTGGAACATGGAGATAATAACCACCAGACTAGGTGCTGTGAGGATGAAGGAGAATAATATATGCAGGGCCTTTGGCACAGCTTCTGGCGCTGACCTGCCTGATTCCTGAGCCTGCCTTTCCTACAGGCACGCCTGGGCTGATGGTGCCTCCTGACACTTGGTCCCCACCCCGGGGACCCTGGTCTGAGCTGGGAAGAGTGGGGACTAGTCTGGGACCTAGGATTTGTACCTGAGTACCCCAGCTCTCAGGTCACAGGTCTGCTGGCCAGGGCCAGCCTGCAGGGCGGGGTGATGCGAAGGGAGCCACGGGTACGTGTGAGTACCATAGGGCTTCTGCCCCTGGATCCGTGGGCGGCGGGCGGAGCAGGCCAGTGGAGGTAGGTGGGCAGAGCCCGGCGGTAAGTCGACTCAAGGCTGTGGGTGGCTTCCTCCTGTTGCTCAGTATCAGGGAGAGGCGGGGGAGGACATTCATTTTTTTTCCTAAGTAAGCATCCACCCATCGTTTCGATTAACTATCGATTGGGAAAAGCTGACTGCGCACCTTAAAGGCAAAGCTCGGCCCCTGCGCGCCAACGTGTCTGTCTCCCTGGACCCTTCGTGGGGGACCTCCTCCGCGTGTGCAGGGCAGCGATGGGCCAACGCTTCCGCACCAGCTCATCTAGCAACCTCGGGAACCGCAACCACGAGCTGTGGTTTGAGTCCTGCCTGGCCACCCGCGGGGTCATTTTCTTCCCCGAGTGTCCTGTCACGCCCTCGGAGCCGGTCATCTGTTCCGCAGCGTCCCTGGAGCCCGGAGTTCGAGGATCCGGCCGGCTCTTGGAAAGTTATTTCAAAAAGCAGATGTGTTGCAACCCTCACTGCAGCAAACTACAGGATACGGATTTCCCGAACCTTGTCACCCCCCGACCCCCCACCGCCACCC
>SJYC01017258.1:0-20703 GCA_006408675.1 Madoqua kirkii
CCCGACGACCCGAGCCCTGCAGCGCGGAGAGCCACCCCCAAACGCACCTACGCTCCCTCCAGCGCCCAAATGCAATGGGGAGAAAACCCCAAAGCAAAGTCAGAGCGCAGAGCCGTCCCAGTCCCGGCCCGGCAAGGATCGGACTGTTGGGGATCGGCCTCCTGCCCAGCAGCTCCGAGAAATACTCGCGATTTCCCGCCCGGGCCTCCCCTCCTCGATGCCCCAGTCTTCCTGGCGGGGCTGCCCCGACCCCTCGTACCTGCGGCGGTCCCGGGCTCGCCCTCGCTCTGCTCTCCTGAATCGGAATCCATGCCGCCGGCTGGCGTCCACAGCCGCCCGTCCGTCCCCGGGGCGTCCGGGGCCGGCGTCCGGGCTCGGGCAGCCGCGTCGCACTCCGGCCGGGCGATGCGCGGCGGCCGCGGCAGGGGGCGGCTCGGAAGAGGCCAGCGCGGCCCGCTCTCCGCTCCCCGCGCCCGCCGGCCGGTGCCTGTGCGCGAGGCGAGCGCGGGGCGGAGGGTGGGGCGCGCCGGGAGAGCCGGGAGGAGGGCGGGGAGGCGCGAGCTGGGAGGGGCAGGAGCGTCCGGCGCCCGCGGGCTCCAGACTGAGGTTAAATACCCAGGGGAGGCGCCGCTCCTCCACCCGCGACCCGCAGCCCTGGACTTGCGGAGCCCGGCTAGGTCGTGCGAGTTGGCAAGGCCGAGCCCCGTCCCTTGGGGGTGGCCAAGTTTGGAGAATTCTTAGATGAAAAAGCGTCTCTACCCAAGTTGGAACAGGAGAGGTTCCGAGTGGGAATGCCTGGGGCTGCCCGGGTTCGAGTCTGACTTTACAGTTAGGAGATCTTGGGCGAGTGACTTCACTTCTCTGTGCCTATTTCCTCACTTGGAAAATGGGGGAAATGCGAGTTCCCTTTTGTCCCGAATGGTGTGAGGGGAGTATATAAATCATGCATGTGAGGGGCCAAGAGCAGGGCCTGGCACCTAGCGAGAAAGTAAGCAGCGTGCGGCAGGTAAAACTAACGCCGGTGGCCCTCTGGCGTGGGTGCGGGCGGCCACGGTCTGGAGCCCTAGCTGCCGTCCAGGGCAGGACTCCCCTTCCTGCTGGCCAAGGAGCCAAGCCATTTCCAGGCACAGACTCGGGCAAGAATGGATTTAAAAACCTTTACTTTAACACAGAGTGCTAAATTTCCTCAATACCCTCCTCCTTCCATTTTCTAAAAGAAAAAAATTAAAAAGAGAGAGAGAGAGAAAAAGAAGCACTTGTATACTGATTTAGTAATTAAGAGACTAAACTGGGGGAAAATGCACAGAGCACTAAGGCCTGAGGGGATCCTTTGTTGTTAATTCCTGATTATCCACGCAGCCTTATTTTCTTCCTGAACTGTCAGCTCCAACACTTACATAACCTTAAGCCTGCTTCTCTACATGTAAAGTGTGGGCAGAGAACAGGGACACACTTTATTGACCCTAGCAAAATGAAATTGGAAAGAGAAAAGTCTGCTCAAAAGAGCCATTTACTGTTTCCTCTGTGCACTCGTTTTAACCTCTACAACAACCCAGTGAGGAATTTGAAAAAAATATTTTGTCTTGGAGGTCAAAAATAGTTGAAAGTTGGCAGTTTCAAGATGTGGAAACAGTCTCTGAGCCTATGGTCTCAGGCTCAGTATGTGGGTGAGTTGGGCCTTGAATCTGATCTGATGTCTGGACTTTCTACTGACCTTTCTAAGGTAGCGTCACAGGTGAGTTTGGCCTCTTGACTGCCTGGAGTCTGCCTCTTTTGGAGGAGGTCTGAACTTTTCAGAGTGCAAATACAGTTCTCCTTTGGGTTCTCAGAAAACCTTTTCTGGATGGCAAAACTCATGGACTTAAGCTAGTAAGAGCTGGATGGATTTCGTTGAAAGGGTCTAAAGAACCTTCTATAGACATAAGATCTTGGGCAAATGGCTTAACCTCCCTTAGTTTTCTCAGGTGATGGCATCTCCTTCATAGCGTGGTTGTAAGGGAGTGAGTGAAATAATGAGTGTGGAAGCTAACTAGTACCCAATGCCTGGCACAAGTTCATGTTGGATAAATGGAAAGAACATTCTTAGATTTAATGGATCCCATTTAGAAAAACAAAATATTTTAAAATCACAATTTTAAGTGAAAAGAAAAATAGTCTCAGCAACAGTGGGATAAAAGTTGACACTCAAAAAACAAATAGGTGGGTCATTAAAAAAGTTTGGCATCATGGTTTTGTAGTCCTAAGAAAAAACAAGGATGATAGCATCAGAGAACAGAGCATATTGGATTGAAAAGTCATCCAGCTTCCTCTGAGGGCCATGCCTAAATTCAGCAACAGGAAATGTGAAACTTTCTCTGCCCCCCTAGACCTACTTTTCTGGCACTTGGTGGAAGCTTTTTTTATTTTTCTTTTTGTTTGTTTTAATGGACAGGTGATCTGGGTTGAAGATAGAAATATCACTGAAACATCTACACATCTTAGCACAAACAGGGAAACTCACTATTAGAATTTGATCAACAGTAAACAAAGTACTGGGAGTGCAATTAACAACAGAGATATGTCTGTCAGTCATTAGCTCTTTACTAAGTACGTAGTACATTTTAGACCAGAGACAAGATTCTGAGGGCAGAGGGTATGTGTGTATGTATGCCCAGTCATGTCTGACTCTTTGCAACTCCGGGGAGAGAGAGGGCTGGTCAGAGTGCTCCTGAGAAGTCTATGAGGTGAATCGGCAATAAGCAACACCAACTTGTTTAGCCATCCCTGGGTTTAATCATAGTTGCTGCTAAGTTGCTTCAGTCGTGTCTGACTCTGTGTGACCCCATAGACAGCAGCCCACCAGGCTCCCCTGTCCCTGGGATCCTCCAGGCAAGAACACTGGAGTGGGCTGCCATTTCCTTCTCCAGTGCATGAAAGTGAAAAGTGAAAGTGAGGTTGCTCAGCCATGTCCGACTCTTAGCTACCCCATGGACTGCAGCCTACCTGGCTCCTCTGTCCATGGGATTTTCCAGGCAAGAGTACTGGAGTGGGGTGCCACTGCCTTCTCCGAGGTTTTAATCGTAGTATATGTCTGTAAAAGGAGGCAGATGTAGAATGAAAAACTGAATGTGGAATTAAACAATGGAGAAGAGAGATCCAAACCAAATAAAATCTCCATTCCAATTTCCTATGATACGCAATCTGTTGTCATGGGATAGCAAGACAAAGGGAAATGACTGCTGGCACGCAAGTGGGTTTAATGAGGAACATTAGTGGAACATACCTTATCTGTCCTCCCAGTGTGGAAAAATCTGTATAAGAGAAGGAAGTCCTTAAAATAGTATCGCTTGAACATCATCTCAACAAAAAAGGGGAAATCTGAGGTGTTGAATCTCAGATTTACAAACCAATCCTAGTATATTTCTTTAAAAGAAAGAAGGAGAAAGCTCTTAGAAAAGGGGAAAGGCCTTCCGTGGTTCCTCTGTATATTTTTAGAAGAATGGCCTCACTTTGCAGACTTGAATCTAGACTCATAAACCACTTTCCTCAGTGTTTCCACTATATCTTTTCAGCTTGGCTACTCTTCAGACATGAACATTTCTAACTCATATTGGTCATTTCTTAGCTTCAGCTAATGAAATTGGTGGCTTTTTAAGGAACTTTGTCTGGTGGGAAAAGCATATTTATTTGTAAGGCGACAAGAAACAGATAATAAAATAGATCCATTTCTTCTAACACGATAATACTCCTTTAATCCAAGCCAGTGCTATGACTCATCTGCCTGTCTCCTCTTGTGGGATGGAAAGGGAGCTGTCTGCAACCTTCGGCAGGCAGCCGGGAGGAGAGAGGGAGGGAGGTTCCTCTCCCAAGCTAGCGCTGCTGTTCTGCTTCGAAAATTCACAGAGCTCTGGAACTGCCGTTTCTTTGAGCTGAAGTGGCCCTTGGTACTTTGGAACCAGATCTTGCCTGGAACAGCCTCATTTTAAATAACTCGTCTTGAGGTGGTTGCTGACACCAAGGAAGCTTCTGCCCAGAGCCAAGGTGACCTCCGTAGGGCTCTGGGAAGCTGGACCAGTGGGGTTTGAGCTTGCTTCCTATCCATCTGGCAGAACAAGATGCTGGAAGACAGCCTTGAAAGAGGGAGATTTTCCTATTTTTTTTTTCCTGGCTAGCAAAATAATTTTTATTGTTACCCATCCCACCTTGCCTTATTTCAAAAACAATGCACATTGCTGTAGAAAAAAATGGGAAAAACTTACAAGTAAAAGAAGATTTTAAAATCCATTCATAATTCCACCAGTGGCTGTAATTATTAGCATATCTTTTGAGAAATTTCCTTCTTTGTGTATATAGCAGTCTGCTTTTACAACTTGCTGTTTCCTTTTAACAGTGGTGAACATCACTCCATCTACTGTCTGACAACATGATTTTTAAAACTGCACAATATTCTATTATATGGGTGTACCATAGGTATTTAAGCATCCTCTATTGTTGGGCATACAGGTTGTTTCCAATTTTCTGCTAAAATAGCATCAGTGAATATCTTTATGTCCAGATCTTTGCACTTGTCTTTAATCAGTGTCTGTCAACCTTCAGCAGCCTCTATTGTTCTTGGGAGGAAAAAACAAGACAGAAAATTATAGCTAGCAAAATAATAGCTGTATCTATCCTGAAACATTAAGGTTATCAAGAATTTTAATGAGCACGATCCCTCTTGGCAGAGGATGGGTTAGTTGAGTTCATTCTTGAATTTATCAAGCATCGATTGAGCTCAGAGGGCATTTTTATGGGTTGAGGCGAGGAATAGAAAACATCTTTCTGCATTTTTTGGTGGGCACTGTGTCCTCCGCACAGGCCCATCCACGTCCAGGCTGTTCTCCCAGGCTTTTAGCTCTGCCCTCATGAGCTGCCTACAGGACAGCTTCCTGAGCAGCAAATGCAATGACAGTGACTCTAAAGCAGAGATTGAGGGAGAGGGAAGTTGAAAAAGAGGGAAGAGGAAGAGAGATAAAGAGGAAAACTTCATGGCCCCAATCTCTGTTGTGTTTTGGCTCAGCTTCCCATGGGGCTGCTTGTAAGCCTTTTAACAGAAGGACCAGGATCATAGGTTCAGCCTCTGTGGGAGTCCTCCTGATTACATATGGTATCTTGGGCCGCCTGTGGCATTCCGTCTGGGGGCTGCAGGATGTGAAGGTACTATATTGGAGCTGTTCTTATAACCATCGGCAAGGCTTGTGTGTGGGCACCCTAAATGACGGATTTTGCCGTGCTATATGTCTTCCCATCTTCCTGGCTCCTCCTGGTGTGGAAAGTGTCAATTTATTCCTACTGGAGAGAAGGGTGGTCTTAAGACCCATGAAACTTAAACAGCAACTAGAATCCCTCCAGTTTAGGAAGACAAGAGAGTACCCAAAGACTGTATAGGGGCAATATTGCCCCACCTTTCTAAAGTAAGAAAGGAGTAGATTTCAGGAATCACAGGTCCATAACAGGCCTTTTTGGCCACTCTTTAGAAAACGTCTGGAACAAGTAAGTTTATGTATGTTTAAAGAAGAAAGTGGTGATCCCCAGCAGCCAACATGGGTTCATTATGATATCCCATTAAGATGACCATGTTAACTTTCTTTAAACAGTATCATTAGGTGAATCAAGATAATTTTATTTAAATTTAAGGCAGCAAGTGTTAGTTAAGCACTCTGTGCTTGAAGCGAAGAGAGCTGACTGCCATGGATATTATCCATTGTGATATAAGTAAAGAATTTGATGAAGTCTTACATAATTCCTTTGCTGTTAGGTGCATCTAGAACTGGTTGAGCAGCACTACCCAGTGAGGCTTGATTCATAGTTCTGAATTAACTTGAAGGGAGATCTCCAGTGGAGTGACACAGAGCTCTGTCCTTTGCTCTGGCCTACTCTGTTCTTTTCTTCTTCCTCCTCTTCTTTTTAAACCAGCGCTTTGGAGAATGCATTTGGTTGTGCTTATCAAATGTGTGGTTACCCTGCTAAGACAGATCAGGAAAGACTTGAAATCACATAGAGAAAGTATATGGGTCTTAGTCCGTAGACTCCATGTGAGTCAGCAGTGGGATGACTGCTGCATTGCTACAGAAGGGAGGGATTAGTCCTCTGTTTCTGAGCTGGTGTTCAGGTCACCAGGGGTCTTGTGAACATCTGGTACCACATCCCAGGGAGCTCCCAGAAGGAGGGATACCAGAATAGTGAAGGAGGTTTGGGAAGTATTCTGTATAAGGAAGTTTGAATGTCAGGCTTGGGAAAGAAAGAAAACAAGACATGACAGGATGGACGTCCTGAGACGTGTGCAGACCTAGACTCTAGGCCGATAGGGAATTAGAGATCAGTTACAAGTTATACACTGTTATAAGTTACACACAGTATTATAAGTTGCATGCTGATCTGTGACACTATGGGTCAGTGTTACACGAAAGCAGAATTTGTATTTAGGGCCATTCCTGGCCTGCTTGGCCTCAGATCTATCCTTGCATGTTCTCTGCTCTGTAGAGAGGAGGATGGGCTGGAGAAAGCGCTGACCGTTGCAGGCTGCATTTGCCGTCCTGTGATGTGAGCTAGTTGCTAGCTGGAGCTAGCAATGTGAAGCACTGGCAGAAGACTGGAGGACGGGGCAAGAAAGAGCCGGGATATCCTCTCCAGCCCTCCATCCTTCAGTCCTGGGACTGTTGGTGTATCTCTTCTGTGGCTCCAGTTCCCACTAATGGATCCACTGTAGTTCCAGCTTCCATCAAGTCACCATGGCCTCTGGGTTCCAGTAGTAGCACATCCTCTCTATTTCCCTCCATCCCAGGATGGCAGTGGCTTCCTGCTGTTGCTAATATCTAGGCTTCCTTGGGGTTCCCCAGGTGGTGCTAGTGGTAAACAATCCATCTGCCAAGCAGGAGACACAAGAGATGCAGGTTTAATCCCTGGGTGGTGAAGATCCCCTGCAATAGGAAATGGCAACCTGCTCTTTCTGGGACAATCTCATGGACAAAGGAGCCTGGTGGGCTACAGTCTGGGGTCGCAAAGAGTCAGACATGACTGAGGACAAACACTCCAGGTTGCTGTACTCTCCCCTGGCTTCTCAGCTCTTCCATCCCCCTGTAACTGGTCCCCTCATTATTCTTTTAAAAATTATCTATTTTCAGAGTTGGGATTAGAACTCAAGGCTCCTGACCTAAGATCAGCCCTCTTTTCATTTCATGTTGGCTCTCTCCTCCTGTATAGATTTTTATTAACCATCCACCCATGGTTTCTATTAGTCACTCTTTTCATTTATGGGAGGGAAAATTGAGTCTCCCAAATCCTTTTTCTAAAAAATTCTTTTGTGATTATGTGACAACCTAGTTCAATAACACTCGCTAATTATTTTACAGAACAAATACCGCTCGCCAAGGGTTGAGTGGAACCTTTTTTTCCTCCCTTCAAAGCATTTTGTACTTAGAAAAGCTAAATACACATTCTAATCTGGAAGATTCCATTTATATAAGTCTCTGATTTCATAATGTCTATGTTGCATTGAGGGCTGTAGAAAAGGAAAGGAATGCTCAAGGCCACCTAGTCTAACCCTATCACTTTAGATGTAAAGAAACAGGTTAAGAAAGATGGAGTGGCTTTCCCAACTTTAGGGGCAGAGTGGGGCAAGGACCCAGGTCTCAGGTCTGAGTTCAAGATACTTATACTGAGATGCTCGTTTATGGGCTGTTTACTGTCATTCACTGCATCTAGTTTTCAATCTGCTTCTGCCTTCCTTTCCCAAATCTCTTCCCAGTGCTGTCTTTCCCTTCTTTTGAACTCCTGCTTACCAGGGTTTCAGTAGCCCATCTCCCCTTGGAATGGAATTATCAAAGTAGGAGTTGACTAAGCTCTTTTTAAAATTTCTTTATCTCATCAACAACTTCCTTTGGCTCCTTCCTCTTCCTTTCTTTCTCCTCCACTCCCCTTCTTTCCTGGATTCTCAGGTTTTCCATTCTTCTCTCCCTCTAGCCAACATTTTCCCTTCCAACCAAGTCTTCTCTTGGCATGGCCCTTTAATTGGTCTCTCCCTTTTGTGTTCAGTCATCCCGGTTGAAGCCATCAACACTTCTAAGAGAGGAATCTTTCAAGCCCTGGATCTGATTCCTGGTTGCCATAAACCTTTGATCATTCTCTGAGGAAAGCCATAAATTAATGCCATTCCTTGGCAGGCATTCTGGGCCTGTGCAGATCACTTCCCTGGCCTCTCAGTTAGGGATGTGATCATCTTAACACCTCAAACACGATAGCATAGATGGGAAATCCTCCCCTAGCCAAGAATGTAATATTTATTCTAGGTCAAACTATTAATGTGTATCATCCCATAGGAATTTCCATTGTTTCAACAACTGTCTCTTTTGGCTGTCAGTATCAATCTTAGCTGGTTTTTGGATCTTTCCAAATTTATGTTATCTGGATGGTCATGACTGATCAGATTTACTGAAGCTCTTTCAGGATAACATCATTACAATATAATATTTGAGTCACCGTGACCCTGTTCAAATGAACTAATCCTACCCCCAAACAGACACGTTGACAACAAATTTCCAGTTGGCTTAATTATATTCTTCTATCCTTCCAAATTTTGTGTTGCTTTCTTCCAATGTGGATTTTGTCAAGTCACATACTTATCAAGAATCCAGGAACTCACTTTACCCTTCACATTCCTATAGTTCATACTTTAATTTCTCTTGATGAAGCTGATAAGTCCAAGGGTCAAGTATTGGATTTCTGTCCCAGGAAACAAGCATAGGGAATACTCATCTCCTTCCTTGGTCCAGGTGATACTGCTATAAGAGTTAGCGGGACTAGGCAGTGGTCCAGAGGAAAGAGGCAGCCTTGGACACCAGAATCCTAACCCCATCGTGCTCTCCTTTCCCAGAGAGGATTGGACGGTGGGTCAGAGCAATACTAACTCTCAGTTTCAGAAATCACATCTTTCCAAAATCTCCACAGTTACCTAAGGTGCCAATAGCCTCCCAGTTCCCCACATTTGTCTTCAAATTAGTTCTGTGATTTTTTTGGGGGGGAGGGTCTTACTTCCACTTTGGTTTTCACAGTTCTATCAAATTTTAATGCTATTTCTTCCACAGATCTCTTTTTTTTAATTTAAATTTATTTATTTTAATTGGAGACTACTTACTTTACCATATTGTATTGGTTTTGCCGTACATCAACATGAATCTGCCACAAATGTACACGTGTTCCCAGTCCTGAACCCCCCTCCTACCTCCCTCTCCATATCACCCCTCTGGGTCATCCCAGATTTTATTCTTTCATTTCCAAATCCACAGTCTCTCCTCCCAGCTCTTTACCAGTGTCTTGAATGCTGCAACAACACACTTCCTCCAGCCTTGCCCAAATAAATCCCCCTGTACCCAAGCCAGAGCTCATGCTCCCTCAACCATCACTCTTTTTCATCTGAGGGCTTGTGTCTTCACCATCCTGCTCTACTCCCGATGCCCAGGAGAGCCTTGAATATGTGTCAAAACAAAGAACTTTCCAGAGTATCAGCAATGATGGTTCGTCCCAGTGCACCCCGTTTCAGTCTCTCTCTGCTTCCTGCCTTGATTTCTCTCTCTGCTTGCTGATGTGTTGGCCCCTTTTCCTTCTTCCCCTAGCATAAGGCCTGCCTCCTTCCAGCCAGCCGGGATGCTTTGCTCAGACAGCTAGAGGTTTTGACTCGCTGGCTTGGCCTTAGGCCCTTGTCCCCAAAATTACCCTCATGGGAACTTTGGGCCAGCAATCCTTGGTGTTCCTGGAACCCACATCTTCTTGGCTTTGCTTCTGGACCACTAAGTGTTGGGTAATTTCTGGCATGTCAGAGTGAAGACACCTGGATCTTTGTCATGAACTTGATGTGTGAGTTTGAATAAGTCAGGGCTGCCTGCCTCAGCCCTCTTCAGAAGCCAGTTCTGAGGACCTTCAGCTTGCCATCTTGCATGCCTTGAACATATCCACCACTTCCCTGCTAATGCCTGAACCTGTCTTAACCAAGCCCCTTTCTCCTGCCACAAGACGAGGAGGGGGATGAGTCTTGTGTATAACCCGGCACTCAGCATACCCTTGGTCCCTGCATATTCACTGACCCACAGTTTCTCCTCTGGCTCCGTCCCCCAGACTGTGTAAACAGTGTGCTTCGGTCTTACCTCAGTGTAAGAGGTAAGAGGTAAATGGTTTGATATTAAAACTCCAACTAAAAATCTTATTTTATCTGCTTAAAAAAATTGTTGCATAGATAGTGGAACTATATGTAACCTTGTTCTGTATTTTCCAACTCTCCTGTAAATGTGTTATCATAGTTTCATAATATAAAAAAACTAAAATTAAAAAATAAAGTATGCCTTCCCACAGAAGCCCCTCCCCACCGCCTGGTCATTCTAATAGCACTTCTTGTGTACCATTATCTCCTTCTTGGGGTATGGGAATAGTGTGTTCAGTATTCCAAGAGCTAGTGCACTGAGATTTGTACTTCTGTTTTGTTTCCAATCCAAATTGATTATTTTTTTCAGTTTTCATCCAGATGTTTGATATCATGTAAACACAGCTTGAAAGTGTTCCTGAACTGCTTACAGATGTACACCAGTGAAATCCTTTCCAAATTATATATAATGATGCTCTATTTATATCTGTGCCTAGTCTCTGGCTTGAGTTTTAACTATAAGACAACTGGAAAAAAAGTGAAAAATTCACATATGTGGATGATTTGTCTACTTGATTAAAGACTCCAGATATTTGGACATATTCAGGAATTGACATCGTTTCCCACTGAAAGCAGGCATATCTGTAGCCATGGTATTCTGAACTGAATGTGTGTGTCCCCATTCATGTGTTGAAGCCTGAAATCCTAATGTGAAGGTATTTGGAGATGAGTTCTTTGGGAGGTGATTCGGGTTAGATGAAGTTATGAAGGTGGGGTCCTTATAATGGGATTAGTGTCTTTATAGGAACAGATAGAATTGAACTCTCTCCCTCTCTCCATGAGCTCACACAAAGAAAGGGTCATGTGAACACACAGTGAGAAGGTACTGTGCTATGCTTGCTTAGTCGTCCAGTTGTGTCTGAATCTTTGCGATCCCATGGACTGTCACCTGCCAGGCTCCTCTGTCCATGGGGATTCTCCAGGCAAGAATACTGGAGTGGGTTGCCATGCCCTCCTCCAAGGGATTTTCCCAACTCAGGAATCAAACCCAGGTCTCCCACATTGCAGGGGGATTCTTTACTGTCTGAGCCACCAGGGAAGCCCAAGAATGCTAGAGTAGGTAGACTATCCCTTCTCCAGGGGATCTTCCTGAACTAGGAATTGAACTGGGGTCTTCTGCATTGCAGGAGGATTCTTTACCAGCTGAGCTACCAGGGAAGTGAGAATTTGGCCACGTGCAACTCAAGAGAAAACCTCTCATCAGAACCTGATTATGCTGGGACTTTGATCTTAGACTTCTAGTCTCTAGACTGTGAGTAAATAACATTTCTTTTGTTTAAGCACCTAGTCTATGGTATCTTGTGGAGATTGAGCAGAATGATATACATGGGGACTGAGAATCTGCTGCTTCATTCAGTGTATGTTCACTGTGACTCTTGAACCTGCTGTATACAAGCCAAGACCTTCTTCCTTGATGTTTGGCACCAGAAGGACACCCTGTAAGCCCTTTGCTGCTGTGGCTGCTAAGTCACTTCAGTCGTGTCCGACTCTGTGCGACCCCATAGACAGCGGCCCACCAGGCTCCCCCTTCCCTGGGATTCTCCAGGCAAGAACACTGGAGTGGGTTGCCACTTCCTTCTCCAATGCATGACAGAGAAAAGTGAAAGTGAAGTTGCTCAGTCATGTCCGACTAGTAGCGACCCCATGGACTGCAGCCCACCAGGCTCCTCTGTCCATGGGATTTTCCAGGCTCTACTTCTCATCAAGGCTTAGTTGCAGATGCAGTATTTATGGGTGATTGCATAAAAGGTATTATTGCAGATTGTATTGTCCAAAGATGTTACAGTCTGGCCAAATTTCTGGCCCACAAAATTGTGAGGAAAATAAAATGGTTGTTGTAAGTCACTAAATTTGGGGGTAATTTGTTATGCATCTGTAGTAACTGTAAGAGATATACATTTCGTTGATTCCTGTCAGTAAAATCCCACCCCTGAATCAAGCCCAACCAACAGAAAGCCTACCTTGGTTGGATTGTTTTTGAGTAGCCCTCAGGTGTGGTGTCCTGGTTTGTCCCAACAGACAGGATCAGAGGCAGCTGCTCTGTGGAGTTACTGTTGAGAGGGGATCAAGGTCACTAGGGGCTTAAGGCAGCAAAAGTTGTGTTTCTTGGGAGTAGTTGGTATCTTACAAACACTGTGACTCTTACTTTTGCTCAGCTTTCCCTCTTTGCTTTGGCTTCTAGGAAGCTCAGGACTAATTCTGTGACCAACATGTAACAATTAATTTTATTTCTTTATATCCTTCTGTATACATTTTTGTAAGCCCCTTAAAAATACTTTTGGAACAAGTGTTTTGATGCAGTTGGGCTATAAATGAATTAATGCAGGAATGTTATTAATTAATGTAATAATATTATTATAATGTATACAGTATTATAATATATAGGAAGTCTTCCCTTGTAGCTCAGTTGGTAAAGAATCTGCCTACAGTGCAGGAGACCCGGGTTTGATTCTTGGGTTGGGAAGATCCCCTGGAGAAGGAAATGGCAACCCACTCCAGTATCCTTGCCTGGAAAATCTCATGGACAGAGGGCTACAGTCCATGGGGTCGCAAAGAGTTGGGCATGACTGAGCGACTAACACTAACACTATTATAATGTATAATAATTAATGTTATTAACGTAATTAATGAGAATGTTATTAGATTGAGCTAGTTCCAACTTAAAGCTTTATTATAACTTTATTAAAAACCAAACATATCTTGTGTGCATGCATGCTAAGTCACTTCAGTTGCATCCGACTCTTTGTAATCCCATGAATAGGCTCCTCTGACCATGAGATTCTCCAGGCAAGAATACTGGCATGGGTTCCCATGCCCTCTTCCAGGGGATCTTCCTGGCCCAGGGACTGAACCTGTATCTGTTACATCTCTTGCATTGGCTGACAGGTTCTTTACTGCTAGCACTACCTGGGAAGCCCACAAAATTGTAAGCAAAATAAAATGGTAAGATAAAACATATCTTACATTATCTAAAACAAAACTACCAGAAGCTAAAAGGGACCGTCTAGACTGGAAGTTAAAAGAAATAATAATCTACTGCCAAGTAATATAACATCATCTAGTAAGTTAAACAATGAGGCATTTCAACAGGAAAAATGTGTTTATTGAGCACCCATTAGCTCGTGGGCATTTTCTAGATCCTTTATGTATTTAATTTCATTTCAGTTCAGTTCAGTCACTCAGTTGTGTCTGACTCTTTGCAACCCCATGGACTGCAGCACGCCAGGATTCCCTGTCTGTCACCAACTTCCGGAGCTTGCTCAAACTCATGTCCATTGAGTTGGTGATGCTATCCAGCCATCTCATTCTCTGTCATCCTCTTCTCCTGCCTTCAGTCTTTCCCAGCATCATGGTCTTTTTCAATGAGTCGATTCTTTGCATCAGGTGGCCAAAGTATAGGACCAAAGTAAGAGATTAAACTGCATTTACTCATGTTTCATCCAGATGGCCCTATGGACATAAAGTATCTTAAGTTCAAATGAAAAAACTGATTAGAGAGATTGAAAAGCTTGTCCTGGTCACACAGCTAAATGGGAGAACTAAGCTTCGGACTCCATGCCTTTTCCAGTTACGGTGGGAATTGATAACCACCCTGAGGTACACATAGGTTAGAGTACTTCTCCAGGCATAGGTCAAATCCTCTTCAAGTTCAGATGCATCTCTTTCATGGGAATGGGGTTTTGCTGCAACTAGTTCTGCTGAAGGAAGGAACCAGTGGCCTGGGGTGCAGCAGGTGGGGATGGATAGGAAGCAGAGACATGCCCCCAGGGGACAGCCTCTTACACCATCCTCACGTTCTGAGCTGTTTTCTTTTCCCCCTTCCATATTAATCACCAACCACACCCCACCCTCCTCAGAAGAATATCATTGCTTCTTCAAAGAGACTCCTGAAAAACTCAGATGTTGGCCACCACTGTGGGTGAGGTTTCTACTTGTTTCTGGGCACTGGCACATAGAGAGGCATTTGCCTTTTCTCTTCACATACGGATGGAAGGGGTTTCCCTGGTGATTCAGAAGATATAGAATCTGCCTGCAATGCAGGAGACCTGAGTTTGATCCCTGAGTCAGGAAGATCCTCTGGAGAAGGAAATTGCAGCCTACTCCACTATTCTTTGGAGAAGGAAATGGCAATCCATTCCAGTATTCCTACCTAGAGAATTCCATGGACAGAGAAGGCTGGCAGGCTATAGTTCATAGGATCACAAACAGTCAGACATGACTGAGCAACTAACACACACCAGTATTCTTGCCTGAAGAATTCCATGGACAGAAGAGCCTGGTGGGTTACAGTCCATGGGGTCACAGAGAGCTGGGCATGATTGAGTGACTAACGCTTTCAATTTTGTGGACAGAAACTGGGAAAAGGTGTTCTTGGTACTGAAATAATTCCTTTCAATGGATTCAGCTAGGAGATCAGGCAAGCATCATGACCATGGGCTTCTAGGCAGTGCCTGGACATTCTTGCATTTCATATCAAGAAGGGTTCGTAATGATCTCCTGCTGGCTGTGTCCTCTGCCAGGCAGTGATTTTTAAGCACCAGAGGGAAGAAATCCAAACCTGTGGGCAAGAACTCCATCCAAGCCCTGACTGCATGCTGTCATTTATCTGGATGATGCCCCTGGAACTATGACCTAAATTTTCAAATCTCTCTAATGCCTTGCCTGCATAAATGGACTTTTAGCTGCTATTAGAGTTAACCTTCTAAGTAGGCATGAGGTGATTTAAGGGGTGTGGTTTGGGTAAACCAAACAGCTCCACACCTTTTCTCCTGCTGGGCACGTGCCTAAAGTCCCACCATCAGGGATTCAGATCACAGAACCAAGAGGAAGCTTTTAGTGTACAACAGCCTCTTAATAAAAACATCCCTAGATGGATACCTGGAGCAGATCCAGGGGAGTCCCAGGCTGAACTGCTGGCTTCTCTGCGCTCAGCCCCTTCTCCCTGTTCCAGCAGCTAGTACCTTCATTAGGCCATAGGTACTCAGTCCTGGTTGGTTCTGGAGCCAATTCAGGATGTTAGTTAGTGTCTTTCACCTACCAGCAGATGGGGTTTGGCAGCTGACTCACTCACTCACTCACTCACACAGTTTTTGTTGAGCAGCTCCATGCTCAGGTGCTAGACATTTGGCTGCACTCTGAGGATACTCTGAGCATAGTCCTGGCCATCATGGGAGTGTACATTATGCTGGAGGAGGCAGACAAGTTCACCAACAAATGTGCCACGGGTCAGATAGTGATGAGCACTGTGAAGAAAATAAGGGGCTGGATGTGCGATATTTCAGATGGGCAGACAGCAAAATTCTCTTGGATGAAGTGACAGTGGGGCAGAAGCTGTGTGCAGTGAGCCTACAAGTGAGCCAAAGACATGGGGACGGGTGTCGCAGGCAGAGGGGCACAGGGTGTGCTGGAGGACCCTCAAGGAGCCTGGGGGAGCTGGGAGAGGCATGGGGAGGGAGTCAGTGAGGAGGACAGTGGGAGGCGGGCAGGAGTGGTCATTCCAGATTCCCCGTCTGAGTGCTTGGAAGGCTTGAAGTAAACCTTGGTAGACAGCACTGGCCAAGCCACAGCATCTCTCCCAGAGAGCCAGGGACCTGCATCCCAAGCCCCAGCTTATCTGGACGACACCCTGGAAACTGCCTGCCAGTTCCCCTGGAGCAGTAATCCTGCGCCTCCCTCTGCATGCGCAAGGACCCCCCCTCTGGTGGCTCCTGCAGCGTCTCCTCCCCGCCCCTACTGTGGCCCCTACAACCTTCCTTTGGTCATCCCCATCCCCTACCCCTGACATTAGGGTGGGAGCAGGTACCTTGCAGATTGGTTCTCCTTAGCTCTAGCTCATCCACCTATTGGCTTCAGTGCCACCCATTGTGTGCCTGGCCAGTCCTCCCACCACATTCCTGGGCTGGCTTGTTTGCACAGAATCACTGTTCAGAGCTATAAGATGCTTTGTGGACAAACACCTTCCTCTTTGTGATTTTGTCCAGGGCTCACCCTGGGTAAGCCTTTTCCTGCCCTTGGGAAGTCCATTGAGTACTTGGTGTGTGCTAGGCCCTGTGCTTTACATGTGTCAAGATTATCAAGATTTTCCAGTAAGATAGATGTTACTAAATGTTATCCCCATTTTACAGATGAGAAAATGGAGACTCAGAAAGGCTAAAGCGTTTGCTAAAGATCATACACAGCTGGTGAGTGGTGAAATTTCAGTTGAAACCAAATCTGTTTTTCCCCGGAGCCCTTCCCATAAAAATGAAGAGTTGAATGTATTCAGAAAGAGGTTTTGAACTGAGAATTGTAACAGGGACAGCCCTGCAGCTCCAGCATGGAGGAGCTGATCTGTGCATTTTGCCTGCACTGTTCACCTAGCAGGAATGAAGATCCTGAAAATCGTCCTGCCATTCCTTACCAGTGATGGCTCTGCTACGCCAGCATCCCAAACCATGCTGCTTCTCTGGCCCAGAGCTCCCTAATTGCAAGTGAAAAATGCCTGCGTTTATAGTACTTCCCCTGATACATAAATGTTCTTTTTTCTGGCCGCATGCCTGGCCTCTTACATCAAACGTTCGCCCTCTGGGTACCGTGGATTGGGAACACAAAGCTAATTACGGCTCAGTCTCTGCTGCTGTGGGCACCCCAAAGAGACGCCCTTTTGAGATGGCTGCTTCCTGCCCCTGTTTTTCTGAGAAGCACATGCTGCTGCCTTTCCCCACAATTCCCCTCAGGTCTGCAAGTTCTTAATGAGCACCTATTACCTGTGAGATTTGGTCCTGGGCCTGCTTAGTGAGAAATGAGACCTTTTTAGTCTCAAGGAGTCAGTTAGTAAGATTAGGGGGTGAGGGGAGAAACAGGGTACATGGAGGACAATAACCCATAAAACCCTATTAGTAGGCAGAACAGAGCCTTTTTCTTGCTTAATTATGTGCCTAAAAACAAAACAATAATGAAAGACAATGTTATTTCAACAAGATGAGCCTGAAATGAAAATGGACATGATGTAAAAATTTTTTCATAGAACATTCAATCTGAAAATTATGTTTTGGTAAACTTTTCTTTTTGAAAACTTCCACATTTACCTCACTTTTTGGAGGAATATTCAGGAGATTATGAAGCTTCCATGAAACTGTGTAAGTCTGTTTTTGTTCAGCCTCCAGATGTAAACCTCATTGGGAAAGTCGACCCTCATTTTTAGAAATAATGGCAAAAGCATAGAATTGTGTGCAATTTCCCTTGGTTCATTTGGAGACATCTCAGCATAATTCATTTTCTATTGCTGTTCCATTGGTGGTCTCCCTCTTACTCAGGGATTGCCGATGAGGCTCCTGAAGGCTCTCCCCAGGGGTATTTCGGGGAGATGATTTCTTCAGATGGCACCTTTCGGTGCAGGAAGATACCAAAATCCTCCCTGCCACCATGTGTGGCCCCAGTAACCTGCCACAGTACCCCAGATTTCACCAGTAAGGCTTTATTCCCTTTGGTGATGTGTGTGAACTTGTTTTGAGGGAATGATGGTAATGCACCAGAGCTCTTTCTGCAAACGAACCCTTGTACCAGAGGCCTAATATACAGAAGTCAGATGTGAATTAGGGAGCTCCCTCTTCTGAACATTCTAGTCAACCCTACGCAACCTCTCCCGCCAACCACCATCCTCCCCGGTGTAACAGCCTTGAAGTTCCCTCAGGAAAGTTTTCTGGCTTCGGCAGCCTGTTTTCTCGCACATCTATCCTGATGTGGAGCTCAGCCACACTAGTTTCCCTGGGGCACCCATCATGGCAAGCATTTTGTGAGGCTTGCTGATGCCCCGGAAGATTTTGAGGACATCAAAAGAGAGTTCAGTCTTCTGTGAGGCTCATCTCTTTGTCATTTGCCTTCTCTCACACCCTGATTTTCCTGGGGCTCCAGGAAGGTATCAGCCTAGGGATTTTTTGCTGCAGATAATATAAATAGTCACCTAGACTGAGGGCTTCCTTTGCTGACAGAAGTGGCAGTTCCACTGTCCTGAAAGGTCAACCTGTCCAAGGTTTGTACCCTAAATATCGAGTACAAGTTTGCCACATAGTAAGTGTCCAGTAAATATGGGCTGAGTGAATGAATGAATGGAAAGCCAAAGGGATGTTTTCATATGAAAATAGGACTCACAAGGTTTCTTCTGAAATGGAGACAACAGGCAGGGGTGGGAGGCTGTGTCTGAGGTTGCTATGAGACATTATTGAAGGATTAGAAATAATGTGTGTAAACCACAGGCCACAACACCTGGGACTCAAACTTTCACTGGAGAACACTTTCCCCATCCCCTCTAGTCCCCTTGTATTCATTCCCACAAACTGCAACCTTCGGCAATGGAATGAATTAGAGGCAACAAGCAGAGTTTGGAGAAGCAGGTTTCTGCACCTACAAGAAAAACTTTCTAACAGAATATTCTGGAAATGGAATTGGATCCTGGTGACATCCCCTTTCTACAATCATATGATGTTGAAACAGGGGGACCATACACCAGAGATGTGGGTAGGGGGTGGGCCAGATGTCTTTTAGGTTTCTCTCCCTCCCCAAGAAGCTCTGATTCTATTATGGCATTAAAAAAAATTCTTTTGTTGCTTTGACTTAAAATAGGTGTGGAGATGCTGCAAATTCAAATATGAGAGAAATCTCAGGAAAATTACGGTTACTAGGAAACCAAAAGGGTTTGGCATTCTTTCAAGAGAATTTCTGTTCTGCCATCGTATATTGTTCCTGAGGTCTTGCCAAGCCAAATTCTTTCTCTGTGGCTAGTCTTCTTTGGGCTGGATTCTCTCCACAGTGTGCCTTGGCCACTGAGCACCAAAAGCTGCTTGTTGACTATTGCCTTTCCTGCTTTTAGGTATTCAGGCAGAAAGCAGAGTTTTCAAACATCTTCTTGTGCCAAGGATGAATGTGGATTTATTCTGGACATTTTGGGCTCTGTCAGTGAAAGTATAAGATGTCCAGATCAGGGTTTCCCAACCTTGGCACTATGATATTTTAGGCCAGGTAGTTCTTTGTTGTTGGGAGCTGCCCTGTGCATTATGTGATATTTTAGCAGCGTTCTTGTCCTCTACCAACTAGATTCCAGTAGCATCTCCCTAGTTGTGACAGTCTCAAATTTCCCCAGATATTTTCAAATGTCCCCTGTCCAGAATTTCTCCAGATATCGTCTTTTGTCCCCTATCAAAATCACCTGTGGTTGAGAACCGCTGGTCTAGGTAAAGACTGGAAGGAAGTCAGTCATCTCCATGTTCTGTTGGGCTCAGTAACTAACATATTGAACCTGAAATCCAGTTTTTCTGACCTCATAACCTGGGCTTAGGAGGCAGGACTTCAGTGTGATTAAAATCCAGAAACTGAAAGAACTGGATTCAAATCCTGACCCTCTTACTTCTGTTATTAACCTCTGTCAGCTTTAGTTTCTTCATCTGTGAAAAAGGGCAATAATAGTATTTACCCTACTCTATGGGCAAGAGGATTAAATGAGATGATGTTTACAAAATGCTTATCATCACCTTACTTGATACTTAATATTAAGGTGCAATCCATATGGGCTATTATTATGACAAAACTTACCAGGCTGAAAAAGGTCATCTCTTTTTTGCAGGTACATTAAAAGTCTGCATGCATTCTTCATTAGACAGGAAAGGCTAAGTGCTATAACAAACAACCTTGAAGTTTAAGTGGCTAAACATAATAAAAATGCTCCCAATAGTCCATCACTGGTGTTTCTAGTAGGCCTTCCCCATTCCAGGCAGGTCCAAGCAGTGACACAGAGATACATGTTCCTTCGGTCTTATGGCCTCTCTACCAGAGTCCTTCTTGAGCATGAATGTTCTGTGGAAAAACAAAACAACAAAAACTCACAAGACTTCTGGGATCAAATATATTTGAGAAATAATGCACTTATAACTTCAGAAAAACATCTATTTCTGCTTTATTGACTATGCCAAAACCTTCATGTGGATCACAATAAACTGTGGAAAATTCTTCAAGAGATGGGAATATCAGACCACCTAATCTGCCTTTTGAGAAACCTGAATGCAGGTCAGGAAGCAACAGTTAGAACTGGACATGGAACAACAGACTGGTTCCAAATAGGAAAAGGAGTACGTCAAAGCTGTATACTGTCACCCTACTTATTTAACTTATATGCAGAGTACATCATGAGAAACGCTGGGCTGGCAGAAACACAAGCTGGAATCAAGATTGATGGGAGAAATATCAATAACCTCAGATACACAGATGACACCACCCTTATGGCAGAAAGTGAAGAGGAACTAAAAAGCCTCTTGATGAAAGTGAAAGAGGAGAGTGAAAAAGTTGGCTTAAAGCTCAACATCCAGAAAACGAACATCATGGCATCTGGTCCCATCACTTCATGGGAAATAGATGGGGAAACAGTGGAAACAATGTCAGACTTTATTTTGGGGGGGCTCCATAATCACTGCAGATGGTGACTGCAGCCATGAAATTAAAAGAGGCTTATTCCTTGGAAGAAAAGT